>QVNW01000626.1:0-114821 GCA_014825475.1 Pseudomyrmex flavicornis | reverse complement strand
GGCCGTCGTCTTCCCTATTAGACCACCGAGGCACTTGGAGTTTGTCTCGCAATATTCCTACAAATATCGAAGATAGCCTGATAGTATTAAAAAAAAAAAACTTCTAATAAACTCCTTATCGCAATACGTTTTTTTTTTTTGTCATATATTATTACATGGGTACCGCAGTCACTCTGAGTGACATCTTGCACACAAGCGGAACGCGCGTGCGACTAGAATGCGGCAGTATAGCGACGAGAATCCACCGGCTTTGCCGGTCAAGCCGATCCAACGATTTCGGTATTTGCTCCTTCCAGACGACCGGACGTTGTCAGGCTGGATGAGGGGTTTGGATGGTATGCTATTATCATGCGTGACTATTGTCGGACAGAGAGAGTTACCTCAGTCCTTTGAGCGGGACCGATATGAGCATATTTGAACTCACGCACACGCGCGTGGTCCATCGACATCGGAGCGCTCTGGCATTCGGGCTACGAGGTGTTTGAATTTAATCAACTCGCTCATGCGTTCGAGATGCGACCGTCGCGTGAACTCGTACTCAAAGCCCGATTAACATCAAATACCATTATGGCGGTTATTGGCGTACTACTACCGGTCCGCATTGAAAGACTTTATGAAAAGAACAGACGTATGGTTACGACGTCGTTGTAGGAAGAAAACGCGAGCAATTCACATTTAAACAAAAGACAAAGTTACGCAATACTCGCCGCTCGTAATTTATCTTAAGATTGCTCGTGTTTATATTCGAAAATCGCATTAAAAGATTAAGAAAGTTTTTTTTTTTTAAGAAAAAGAAGACATTAATTCCTTCGCGATACCAGAAGGAAATCTCACGATTAAGCTTTATCCCCGAGTCGAGCATGACTAATTAACGTCGCTCTTTATATATATATATGTACAGCGCGGCCGGGAAACAGCACGGCGGCTTAATTTTTCATTGCCAGACACGAAGAGATCGCGGCGCGAATTAAAAGTCTCGCTTTCCGTCCCCTAAGGAAGTTCGGCGCACAGTGACAGATAAGCTTTTTCTATCTTTGGTCCATTGTCGGAGAGCTGCAGCGGAAACATTGACTGATCGGCGAGACACCCTTGGAATATATAATTACCAACCTCCCCATCGGAGTTACGGGATTGTCAACCACCACGTCGTTCGTCGTCTTCCTCCGCGCCTCCGTTCCTCTGCGCGGAACCCGCCGCGCGCACGAGCTGGTCGCTATCACACCCCACTAATAGGGGATGACTGTAATGTGACGTCACCAGAACGAAGAGAGAACGAAGCCGCGGGCAGAAGAGGGAGAGGAGACGCGTGATTGATTGGCCCATTCAAATGCTTATGAACGCTCGCACGGAGAAAAGAGAGAGAGAGAATCAGAAGTTCGTTGGTAGCTGATTGCTCTCCGGCATCCCGCACCGGCATCCCGCACCGATCAGTCTTTCGATTGTCATACGCGAAGATAAATAAATTATATCGTCCGTGGATGTCGATCCTAATCGAACACGGTTAGCGGCCCGACATACGTCATCTCAGCCCGGGCACAAAGAAGACGTTTAAGTCACTAAACAATCATTAGAACGATAAATTATAGCCTTGTCGTTCTGCGTTGTGTCACGCATCTGTGCCAAGATGGCGGTAAGCGCGGTCACAATGGTCGATCTTACGCGCTTATCATTTTTTATCATTCGACTTTCTCGAGCGCGTCGCGAATAACTGTAGTTTCCCTCAAGAGAGACGTGATTAGCGACACGAGCGAGAGAACCGAATGCATAACCTGTTCGTCTCTAATAATTTTTTCCGAATACATTTGACGTGTCTAGAAGCGTATATATTATAATACGGCGTACGTGAGTCGAAAGATACAGAAATATTTAATGTCGACCGCGGTTCACGCGGTGTGCAGTATTAACGAAGATGGATACCGCTCATAAATAATTTCCGGCCATTATAACGTTTCCCCCAGCCGGAGTTCAATCGCGTCACGTTTTCTCTTCCCCCCCCCCGCCGCAAGTCCAATATCGGACGTGAAATAAACATTAATGCTTGCGCGAGAAGTGTCTAGAGACGCGGCGCCAATATATATCGTCGAAAGGTTCGCGCGCGCGCGCGCGAAAATGCGACGATCGTTTTCCGGGTCTCTCGCAATTGTTCATCAACGTTGATCGACCGCGCAGACTGTTTTTTTTCCGCGAACGCACACGAGCCGGTTTGATTAATTAATCCATCTCTCGCGGAGTCGAAACGAGCCCGCGACTCGCGGGCGAGTGTATGGAATTTCGGTTTGAATGCATATTGGTAGCGGCAAATGGCGAGAAAGGGGTGCGATGGGGCAGAGTTTGAAGCTTTCACGAGGGGAAATCAATATTCCGCGTTCGGCGGATTGACATGAAATATTTTCCGATATTAGTGCTTATTACCTTGCGCGCCCGGATAGATCTATCTGACCGCGGGAAATGGAAGAATCTCATTCCCGCTCCCGAACATTTCGTGCGCGTCCGCTCTCTTTTTTTTCTTTTTTTTTTTCTTTTTTTTTCGGAACCAGCTTTATCTCTCGATTTTTCACCTTCGATTATTCTTCGTGCGCGACGCTGCTCGTGCGTGGGTGTCAATTTTAACAAAAAGTTTCAGAAAATGCTGCACACGGAACTATATTTAAATTTTATTTTCTGTCAAATAGAGATTTTTTTATATGAAATAAGAAATTAAATTCTTTTCGTGTTACATGATTTAAATCTACGTATGTTCTAAAGTTATTCTCTCATTTAGTAGTATAAAAAATTGTAACAAGAATGTAACATCTCTCACACATTTAATTATCTTATTTTACACTTTATTATTTTCTCACGTACGCGATGTTCCGAAAAATATTCTTTTACTTGCGAGCTCCGTCGTATATATACACCATATATTACGAGCTCGACTCGAAATTACTTCGGAGCTTTCCACTTACTTAATCTTGTCGTCGAGGAAATCTACCGTTGAGTTCGTACGATCGAGCAAATACGTTCACGAAGCGCACCTTATCGACTTCCTGGACCCTGCAGCAAGAACGGTAATCCATCTAATCCTTCAGACAGCATTTCAGGCGGAAGAAGTTTTTTTTCTTCTCTCTCTCTCTTTCTCTTTCTCTCTCTCTCTCTCTCTTTTTCCTTTTCCGGACACTTCATAAACGGCGCGTGAGTTTTCCTGGTGTAATTGGGTCGGCGGAGAAAATCGAAACGTCGCCAAAGAGAGCGAATATTCCCCTCTACATTCGCCACGCGCTTTTTTTTTTCTTCTCCGACTGCATAAAAAGATACGACGGACATTAAGCGATTCCTGAGCGACGCGGTCCGATGGGCGATGGTCCGCGAACGATGGGCGAAGATTCACGGGAGCGTGAATGATCGAGGGCCGATTCGCGAGCGTGTCCACGAATTATTCCGAAATTTGGTTATGCGTAATGCGATTTGCCGTTTTTTCTCTCCCGGATGCGGAGAGAGAAAGATCCCGTTATTTACTTCGGTAATCTCGTATAACGGATCGCCCCGCCCCTCTGTCTTACTTTCTCTCCGGGGATTGATACGAATTTACTTAGAGGGCTGATTTTCCCGCCAGTAGTTTTCTGTCCTGACTGACCGGTCATTTGTCCGGAAACCTTATCGCACCCCGGGGACTGACCGAAGGAACGGACGACTTGTACCCGATGTCAGATGCATTTCCAAGCGTTTGTTCTTCTTTCAGGTCACCTCGGGGAGAACAACGAGATAGGGACGAAAGAATTGTGACGGTAGTGACTTTAAACTCGACGTAAATGGATATTTGGAAAGAAGTTAGGTAAAAAGCATGATTGATGTCGATGTTGATTCGCCGAAACGGTTGTACCTGTAATAAAAGCGTTTCAACGTCTAGGGGCGATCCGGAGACGTCAGTATGACGCTCAGGTACAACCGTTTAGAAGCGCAAATATTTAGTTACCGCCGACTCGGATTTACATAAAATAGTCACATAATTACGCGCAATTGTCCGCGCGGTGTAATTCATTCGGGCCCGCGTTGAAACGCTTTTATTTATCTGCCGTCAGATTCCGACGGACGTTAGTGACGAGTGAGGGTTCTCGGCTAGTGTCCATGGTAAATAGGTGTTAATGCCGGCCATCTTCAACGGCGGGGCGCTCTTGACTCGGGGTGTATCCTGCGACGAGGTTGTAAAGGACGGCCATCAGGGCGGACAATGTATTAAGTACCAGAGGGACACCATTCACGAGGGATTACCTTAAACGCACAACCAGCTCCCATTGTCTAAACTGATGGCCCAATCTAACTCACGGCGTACTAACTGAATTCGCTGGGCGCGCCGGGAGGAGTTATCTTGACCGATTGGATATCGGCGCGTTTGTTCGCGCGCGCTATCGCGTCTCCTTGCGAGATCTCGATGGTTCCGGACTTGACAAACACCGTCGATCCGGTTTTAATCACGTTCAACAACTCGGAAGCGATTTTCTTATCTCATTATTGGATCCCGTCGACAGATCATTTCGAAGAATCGTGATGTGACAATTGTTTAAAATTTAGAGAAAGACAGCATCGCTGGTGAAATCGATTATAGGACTTGAATCGTTCTCGTATGTCCGGTGGAGAATCTTGAAGAGGGCCGTCTAGTTGTTAAACAATCACGCGCGCGCTCGATTGGATGGCCATTGACGGTGCTTGGCGCAAACAGGATTCCTCTTTCGGCCCATTGCGCTCGAATTCGCCGGGCGAATCTAATCAAACATTTATGCTAAATCACGAAACAATCCGCATGGAATCAGCAAATAAAAGGGCCGGGTAGCCCCATTTTCGTCGTCGCCCTTGGTAGCCCTCTCTCGCCTGGTCATTTGACTCTCCTATTTACTCGTCCTCGACGGACAAAAAGTTGATGGACATTCCGCGCCGGACAAAAGGCTCCAGGATTGGACCTCGGAGCGGAGAAAGAGCGGACGTCGGTAGCTGCAGTGGCTCGCGGAGAGAACGAGCGGTATGTAAATTCTTACAGGGGTGAGTCGAACGCGTGAGGCTGTGTGCGCGCGCTCCGGTTTTAGAGAGCGCATTTGCATGCGCCGAACATTTGCGGCGACAACCGCCTTCGCTCAGCTTCTCCTGATTGCCCTCGTTTATTAAGATTAACTTTTCTCGGTGTAATCTCGGACTCGGAATTATTCTCTCTTCGGTGATGTCGCTCTTGTACTATCAGCCGAAATCGTCGTTTGAAACGCCGGCTCCTGAATTACATCGTAACGTCGACCTCCTCGTGTCGTGACGTTCGACGAGTAACATGTTTCGTTAATGAAAAATAATTATTCGCAAACGTAGTGGAGAAGCACACCGCGCTTTCGGATTTTACGAGCACGTGGAACTACTTATCGCGGTGTACGACCGTATAAAATGTAATGCCGAATGAGCGCAAAAAGTGATACGGAGGGAGGGAGGAAGGGAGGGGAGAGGAGATTATCCGCGGCGGCACACACAGCTAGCATTAAGCGCTGTAAAGGCGGCCGTTGTAATGGCTAGTTTTATGCGCACTTGCGCTGCGCGGCGCTCCGGGACTTCTTGCATCATTAACGGGTAATAAGAAAATTGTGCGCAAGTAACCGTACACCCGGCGTGACCGAGGGTAACAATTAAGCTCTGACATTATTATTTCCCGTCCCGGTTCGTCTTCCTCCGCGGTCGCGATACGCGCCGCGGCGTGTACGCACGCACGCACGCACGCACCGCAGTCGAGAAACAGCGGGCATTAGCCCGCGTATATATATGTATATGTATGTATCGCATATACCGTAGATTCGCACGTCTTCCGAGAAGCTCAGCTTGGACACACACGCTCCCTTACGATAATTGCTCGCGCACATGTGTCTTGTCGCGTCATTAAGTCTCTCCTCGATAATTGCCACCGTGCAGGCCGCACAACATATTGAATACCGTCTCTATATGATTTCCTACTCTTGAACTCTGAACCTTTAGCCGTTTGACGGTATAATACGCATATAATCTTCACGATCGTTTTCCGTCAAAGCGAGTATATACAATATACGTCGGGCTTTAAAAGGGCAACAAGAAAATGATCGTTAGGAAGGATGCATTGTGTTCTCGTCGTCATGTAAATTGTAATGTAAACCTTTTTCAATTACACAGCTGTGCTCTCTCTCTCTCTCTCTCTCTCTCTCTTTCTCCGTCGGTTAACGGCGAAACATTAAAAATTTATACTTTCATTCTCGGCTCGAAAACCCGCGGAGAGTCGCTACTCTCACCGCTAATTAGCATCATACGCGGCACTCTTCGGCCGCGGATTTAATTACACCCTTCAAGTTCGCGCTGCACACTCTTTCCACAAGTGAAGCGATCGTCGTCCGCTCAACCCTCCTAATCTGGGAAGTCACCCCGCCGTTATATAATACAACGGTTGATTACATCGGGCGTAGTTACTCGCACACCCCCGCCCACCGTCGCCGGCGCAGAAGTGGAGTTCGCGTCATTTATCAAACTCGATGCCAACCATCCTTCCCCACCCCCTCCCCTTCCCGACCACCCGTCCCCTCTTCTGTCGCTCATTTCTCTTTCTCTCTCTCTACGTGTCCGCGACATAAGCGTGATTTTCGCGTCGCGATTGGTATTATCCGCCAGACTCGTCGGCGTGGATCGATCCGCGCCGTACGATACACGAACGGCACGGAGAGAGGATCCTTTCTCGTAACATCATCATTCCACTTCCGTGCGACTCGTGCTTGGAATCCGCACGCGCGATGCGACGATCGATCTCCGTGATGTGTCGCGAGACGCAGGAAATAGAGATTTCGTATGTGAATTGCGCTCGTCTCTCTCTCTCTACTCGTTCGAATTGTTTGGACGACACGATACGTCTTCTTTATCACGTGACATCATCGAAAGAGTTTGGAGTAAATAATACAAGTAGCATTTTTTATTTAAATATTATTTTAAAACATTTATTGACGGAGAAAAACGCGCGCGCGCACGCGAAAGTAATTTGTCGAGAGTGTTTTGCACGAGCAATCAAACATAGAGGAATATATGGACCATCGTCGAGGATTAAGTCCAAGTCAAGTCATGACGCGGTTATTAATCACGAGAATAATAGTTGGAGCTGCGCACCGAAAGCGTTCCGATCCCTAATGTTATCCGCCCTTCGATGATATCGTAATAAATCCAACCAAAAATCTTCGAATACCAGTTCAATCACTCTCACGATTTGCTTATCGTCTGAATTAAATCCGAGTATAATTTCGAGATATTAAAATTGTCATACACGATATTCTCATTCATTTACGCACGAATTATTCATCACGCAATTTTTTAATCTACTAGATAGTATGTGCCGTATCAACTCTTTTATTTGATAGAGCTCGTTTAATAGAATGGAGCCGCATTGGAAACGCACGGTAAAGCTTTAAAAATACGAAACCGATTATCGCGATTGCAACAGAGCGCATCGGTCTCCAGCGGATTGCCGGAAATCTCTCTCTTTTTCTCTCTCTCTCTCTCTCTCACTCAGTACTCACGGAACATCCGAGTTTTTGTCGAGACCGAAGTTCGTAAGCGCATGAAACGACAGAGCGGCGCATCCGAATGCGTTTTAGCGCGGATCAAATGCATTACGCGTATTGCGTGCGGAAACCGCAGGCATACGCGGAGCTTATAGGCTGCATGCGGAAAGGATTATCGTTCGCCGGGAAAATTATTGGCGCGTTGCGCCACGAAAAGGCTAAACCGGCCGCGACAGCGTTTATTCCACCACCGTCGAAACGGTTTAAACTGTCATTACCTGTCGATCAAAGAAAATGGGGTCCTCTCCCTTCCCGATGACCGGATCGATGACCGTTCTCGGTACGTCAGATTTGCGGGCAACAATGGGCCGCACGCGTAACAACCCCTTATCGGGGCTTAATAACGACTCCGCGTTGAATTTCGACTTCGCATGAACGAAGTTTGGGAATTACATCGGTACGTTTGATTGCACCCCGCGTACGTAAACAGTCTCGGCGGCGCCTGCACTCTGCTATGCATGCAAATTGCACGGTACGAGCATCATCTTCTCTCCCGGTTTCCTCGTAAAAGTAAAGAGCCTTTCCCCCCGAGAGAGAAAGAAAAAGAGAGAGAGAGAGAGAGAGAGAGAGAGAGGAGACAAAGAGAAAAAGAGAGTCGAATGATGTAAACAAACAAAGAAGACAGTCTGTCTCGCGGTCTTTTATTTCTTAATTATTTCCATTGAAAATAGAGATTTATCTTCCATCAAAAGGAACAACGCGTTCAAAAATGTGTTTGAAAAGTTTCGAACAGCTCGACTTTATGGTGGTTTATATAGCGCCGGAGTCGCACACTTTGTGTATATATATGTGAATATACACTATATTTCTTATATCTCTTTTCTCCGTTTTACCGCGAAAGTGATTTATTTCTTTGGCTCGCGCCGTTCTAACGGGCTAGAGGTCGTTCTTAAGGAAGTCAAGAATGGAAGAGGAAGGGAGTAAAAAGCGGCGAAGAGTGCCGTCGTAAAAATTGGTGAGCTCTCAACAGGGAAAGAACCTCAAATGCCTTCGGGGAGGTGCTAAAATCTGGGGCATAAACACTGACCGCGACATAAAATGAGTCTCCCGAAGTATCGAATCGTCCTCTTCTCCGCCTTCGTCATCGTTTCTTCCTCTTGCGTTCTTTTTTTCGTCCATTCCTCCGGCCGCATAAATCACCGCCGCCTTCGTATTTATATTCATAGGCGCGTTGAGGAAGATTGAAGAGCCGCGGGACCGCTGGGAGTTGCTCGTAAAATCCGTTAGATTGTAAAATATTGTTGTCGACCGAACCGAAGGACCCGCGCGCACCTTCCGACGCGGTCTTCCGACGCGGATGCGTAAGGTTATTTCTCGTTATTATACGCGCCGGCGACGATCCGCGCTTCCGTTTGAACGTTGTGTGTATATTAAATTACAGGGCGCGGTAAATCACCTGATGATTTATATGTCGCGTATATCGATACCGCGTTCACGAAATGTGAATGGTCAACAATTGCTTGTAACCGATGACGGTTTCGCTTATTAAGACGCAGCAGTTCTCTTCTCTTTGCTTAATCAACTCTCTCGGTCGTGAAATTGCGACGCGTCCGTCGCGCGAACGTGTCGCACAGATGTAACAGCACCGCGCCACACACTTCTCATAAATTATTATTACAGGCGATAGAAGATGTGTTTTCGACGCGAGAAGAGACACGGGGAGAGGTTTCTGTTTCCCGATGGTTAACGACAGGCAACGAAGTGGAAGGTAATTCGCCGTAAAAGCGCGCGTTCGGCCACGTCCTGCGGTACACCGCCGCATCTCTCATCGGTACGGATCATAAATATTTATACCGCTGTCGGTGCGGTAACGATATTTGACGTACGATCTCTAGGAGGTCGATTCGCGCGGCGAAAAAGTGTCGTCCAACGTTGTCTTGCGTCATCCGAAACTCGCAATGTACAACAACCGCGTCGCGCCTCAGATGAGAGAGAGAGAGAGAGAGAGAGAGAGAGCGGGTGGCGTCCGCGCCGCGGGTCGTCTCTAGCTGAAAACCGCAGACTCGTAAGTAACGCTCGTCTGGCGGAAGTCTACGACTACGTCGATGAGTAATGCGACGTGGACGGCCAGTTATTAATCACATGAGCCCGAGGAGCCCGGTAGTTAACGGACGCATCTCCGAGAATGAATATACGCCGCTTGAATATCGATCACGTTTTCCATTTCGAGCGGGCGGACGCGTCATAATCGCTCGTTTACGTAACTGCGTATATCACGGCACGTACATGCAATAATCTTTTTTTTTTTTTTTTTTTGTAACTACGAGAAGTATTTATTCAAAATTCATCGTCCTTCTCTCCCAATAATGTTCGCGTAAAAGTCTTCCTTTGTTTAAGAACGTTATATGCACGTTGATGATACGTCGAAACGCGTTTAAATTAGATATAGATCTCTCACATAGAAAGCGCGAGATTAGTCAACGTTATTGGCCAAAAGTTAGAGCAGACGGCGAGTGCGCGCGCGCCAGCGGAGTTGGTAATTGTTGATTTTGAATTATGGATCGGTTTGCTAACCTTTCACGTTCGCAAATATCGCATTAACTTGAGTACCCCGCCCGAAGGCATCGTGCCCTGCCTTGATTAAGCCGTTTTCCCGGCATTGTGCCGCTCCGATACCTCCGTCGTATCATCATAATCAGACGGATGGCAACGGCCTACCTACGTAGACGTCGCGCGAGATATCGCATCGACGTTCACGGACGTATATTAGACGTGCGCAATTGGCACACGGAGCGAGGAGAGACGTCAATCCATTAACCCTTCCCTCGTCAATTCTCTCTCTTCCTCTATGCCTATCATCCCGCTAACAATGTTAATCATGTATCGAAATTGGTTCGCTCTCGCTCATGAATTGCCGATGAACTCGCATTTCGATGTTCCATCATCAAAGAAAACGCCACGCTAAACGCAGCGCGCGGCTCACGCTGCAAGTCAAGAAGGGCTTGTACATATATTGCTCCTCTATCGTCGCTCCGAGCAACCTTGAGGCCACACCAGTCGCCGACACGCCGTTCGATCGTAATTAACGCAGTATGGCGCTTTATTTATAACGTGCATGTGTACATTACGTGTGTCTCACACACGATATATGTATACGCGCTCGCTCGCGTATATAATATAACATATATATACGCGAGAGATAAGCGGGGTTTCGAGCGTAGACATCGGCACGTGTTACCGTGGAGTAGTACGGAGGGATTCGATCCTCCCTTCGTCGTTCTCCTCACCCACGACGCCACCCGGCCGAGCGTAAGGCGGGAGCGACGGGACACGGTACGGCTTGACAGTGACAGATGACCGCTGTTCAGAGTCCAATACGTATACCCACTGGACTGGCCGACAGTCCATAGTGTCCTCTGGAAGCACCTACGTAACATTCCCGGGGTTATCCACCGTGTCTCTTGCACACGCGCGTATACTACACACCACGTGCGTTTACTACATCTCGCGCGATGATGACGTACACGGGCTTGCCGCTTCGCGCGAAGTTTGGTAATTCGATTCCGCAACGGCCGCGAAATATCACCGCACTTATCCTTCAATGAGACAGGTCGCATTATTTATCGCCGCTGACATTTCCAAACCCTCTTTTGTCCCTCACGCTTTTGCCCCTCCCCCGCTTCTCCCGCGCCAAATGTTAGCATTCTTTATGAAACGCGAGCGCATTGACAGAGCGCATCGACGGACGCGACCCATCGCGGATCACGAGTCACGTCCCGTCGAATGGATTCGGGCTATTCATAACGTCCGATGGTATTTCGGAGTTTCGGGTTCCCCGGCTGTCATAATACCCGCGGCTTAATGGATATTTTTGGAAAAAGTGCGCGGGCGCGCGATCGTTTCGCGCGACACGATGATGCCGCGACATCATCGCGCGTGCATGCGTTCGCTCGACGCGTATGAATCGAAATTCGCATATTGAAAGCATTTTCGTTCTTGATTAAATGTATTATCCCGGATGTTCGCTCTTCGCGCACGCGGTTTTCGTAGTTTCGATATTTCGCGACGTCTCTCGCTCTCTCTTTCTCTCTCTCTCTCTCTTTCTCTCCATTATGCACACGCGGATAAATATATTTTTCACGGGAAGGGGGAGGGAGGGCAAAACAGTAAAAAAGCATTAGCCGCGAATAATCGATACACGTACGCCGCTGTCAATCTATTAGTTTTCTCTAATCGGTTAACAAGGATATGCTTTCGATTTTTCAAATGTCTTGTCTTTGAAAAATGTTATTTGTACGCGGAATAGATGTGAAAATTAATAGAAAAAAGATATTAAACCTGTCGGGTTTCATACAAGTTTTTCTTTTCAATATTGATCGTCCTAATTGTTTAACATTGATGTGCCATTATTCGTGTCAGCTGAGAGAAGCCTCAAAAAGTGGCCGTGTCATGTTTTCATAAATTTCCCTAAACAGTATTTATTCGCCGCTACATTTCCGGTCTATGAAACGTAACCGTTTTCGCAGTGACGAGTAATTGACGAAATGGGAAAAACTTCGTACGAGAGATATCTCGCTTAACGCGTTCCGTCGTTTACCATTATAGCGGGAAAATTTGGACGATTGTTTGCGTTCGTGTAGTAAGTGGCCGCGATTACTCTGCCGGAAACAATCGCGACACTCCATTCCGCGCGGGACTAATCAATCAAATCCAAGCCGGACGCGAAACTTTTCCACGAGTATCAGGCCTGCGGATCCGAGCTTATCCTTCGTCCAGGAGCAAATCCCCTCCGATGTATCCGCGCCGGGGAATGATACCCGATTGCGACTCGACTCCGAATTCCTCACGGCACTCAAGCGACCCTTGACTAATTACCGGGGGATGACTGGCATCTTCTCTCACTTATCTCTATAGCCTGCTCCCTTTCAATCGAATTACTTTTTCTAGGTATTCACTGGCGCGGCGCCCCAATTTTTTGGCTAATTGACCCGGTGGCTGCCGCGAGCGGAAAAGGACGGCGATACGAGATAAAAAGAAGAAAGAGAGAGAGAGATTGTGTGCATTTCGGTACATTTGTCTTGTCACCTTAGACAGATTGAATTCGTAGATCTTCCGAGAGAAGCGGGTTATAGCTGTTAGACGTCCGAGACGTTACTCCCGATGTGATCCACCCCGTTAACTTTTTCTCGAAGTCATCGCGAGTAATTTTCTATTTATCGGGCAGCGACTCAGAGAAGAAACGGTCGCGGGATGTCTCGTGTTGTTTTTTTTTTTTTTTCGTGTCGCTTCAATATATCTGTCCCGAACAGATTAGTTATTTACTCGAGACACGTTATATAGTTCGTATATTATCCTTTACGCGTTTCTTCCGCGCAGCTGCGGATAGCGGAAACGAAAAGTTTACGGTCGCGTATTAACGATTCTCGTTGTAAAGTGCCTTTTTATGCCGACTGCTGAAATTGCCCTAACCGCAGATCTTGTTTGCAAGCCGAGCGCGTTCATCCTTCTCTACTGCCGAGCCCGTTGTTGCCCTTCCTCTCTTCGTTCTCCCCTCCTCTCCGTCTTATCCTTCGAGGACTTTCAATTTAGCGTTTTACGATTGTTGATAATAAGGGTGAGGAAGAGACCCAGGTGGTGAGTTTCGCAGCCCGGTGCTCCCGCATTGCGCGCCGGGCCCCCGTAACGACGATTTCGCGCGACGCGGCATCGAAAGGGCCTTTTGTAAACAGCCCTAATGCCTGGTTACGACTTCGGTGCCTCGTCGCGCGGTGCCGCCTCGTGTTCTTTATGATATTGCTGGATTAGACTGAAATATTTCACACTTGGAGATATCTTCCGTGCTTACGTTTTATGACAATGCCCACCCGCCTCTGTCTTTCTCTTCTCTTTCCTCTCTTTCGCTTCCTTCCTTTCTTCCGTTCTCGCAAACTGTCGTAAACGTACTAACTAGATGCGCTCGTCTCTCGTCTCGCGAGATTCTGTCTGCCAAGATAGCGCCCCGGTTCTTCTCCGGCTAATCTCCATTCGCAATTACATCTCCATTCGATGAAACTACCGAAGCTCCTCGCGGGGGGAGGAGTTCTGTTTTGTGTTTTCTCGCGTATAATTTTATTACCGCTGTTGTTTCATATAACTTTCTTTAATATGGAACGACGATTAACTTTATTATGAAAAAAAAAAAAAAGAAAATTTACGTAGAAATTCCTTCTTATCGCATATGTTTTTCCTTAAACGTGTATGCGGATTTTTTTTAAACCGTGATATTCCTTTTACAGTCCACACATTGAATAAGATGGTTACATGTATATATGTATCGATATTTGTTATTCATGGCGTTGCGCGGAGAAATGGAACGTGTCAACATATTCGTTACCTCGAAACGATATATAAGCTTGCGGACTACTCGCTTTTGATTGCACGGCGGAAACCGAGAGGTTTGCGCGCGCTATGCGATAGCGATGTGAATAATTGCAGTGACAACGAGGATAAATAATACATCGACCGACGTTATCTGCCGGCGATGAGTTACGACTGCGCGAAACTTGGCCGCGGGCGAGGCAGCGAGAGTTGGCTTTAAGGGGTAGATCTTAATCTTCGGTTGGAACTGTGAAATGAGGGATCGTCTCGAGGTGACGAGGTCGAATTCCGACGAAAATCATCCGTTAGCCTCCCAATCTGATCTTGTCACGTATGTAATAAAGCGGGCAAGGGGACTCCGAGAGAGAGAGAGAGAGCTCTCTCGCTTATTGATTAATCTTTTCGTGGAGAAATAACTCCCGGAGAACAAACACGCATGTGGGCACATTATAATAACACTATTTTTCATAATCACTTTTGTGTCAAATATTACAATAGACATTTTCATTGAGAGGAAGACTCGACTGAGCTGTCAAAGCAATCTCATTAAAATTTGATGCCGCCGCAGCAACGACGGATGGTTTATTTTTATAGTCGGGCCGTATATATCCGTCGTATACGTTTTTTTTTTCCTCTACTTTCGACCTAAGCGGCATAAAAATGGCGTAATTTGATTGTCAAACGCTAACCTCGTAGGGACGAAAATACGGTTTCGGCACGAACGGCCGAACATCCATAAGAGTGTTTTTCGGGGTAGGATTTGAAAAATGCCGAATCCAATTTCCCTGATGATGTCCCCCAGGGAGCAAAGGGGCGGCCCTCTCTCCAGTACTCGACCCAATGCGTTTTTCGCGCACCACCCTCCTCCCCGTCGCAGTCAGTTGCTGACAAAACAAATAGGGTAAGAGATAACTCGTTTCTCCATGACCGTTCCCGCTATCGAGCTTTCTTTACGTCTCTACCCTCTAAATTTAGAAAATTAACAGCTTGTCTAAAAGGGAGAGATCGAGTTTCAAACTTTCGACCCAAGAAGCTCGTATTTCCGTCGAGAAAGACGGACTTGTCAGCCACAACTAGCTGTCGAATGTAACGAACGGCTGTACAAAACGAAATGTTGTGCTACTCGTGATCAGATATTTCTTAAAAAAACATTATAATGTTTTCCTAGTAAAACACACGTTTCGAGCGAAGTGTTTACACGTTCAACTCGATACACACGTATAGAAACACACGACGTTAGAAATTCGAATACTTTATTAAATACATACGTATTTAATATCTGTGTCTTTCTCTTTTTCTTCTACTATTAATTTGTATTTCTCTCTAAAGCTGAGCACGAAATACATTTGTATCCCGTGATTCAGTAGCCGCGTAATTAATCAGAAGAATATTGATAAGTAATACATGCTACAAATCGACTTCGCTGATCATTGGTCACGAAAGGGGTCGAGGCACGACACGGCTCGCGACGTTGCGATACGCTGCCTCGATCGTCGCCGCCCCGTATAATTACGATAAATGGTCTGACTCGCGCGAGTCACACATTCTTATCACACACAATTTGAAAGGTCGCGAAATTGTATCAACAAACCACCTGCGCACGAACATTTCGAAATCGCGTGGCAGCGCCCGTGCATTGCAGCGAAACGGTGAATTAATGCCGCTTATCGGGGTTTTACATCTGCTCGCGACCAAGGAACCTCATCGAGCGTGAAAGTCCGTCGTTATCGCCGGGAACTGAAATGCTCTACCGGACACACTGTCGGCGAGAGACGCGACGTTCCGTAGTAGTGGTTTCGATCGAACGACGGTAGAAGATAATACGCGATAAGCCATCGCGCCACTTAAATACGCGCATGAGAATGAGAAATTTAGAACGTTCTGTGTGCACATCGTCACAAGATGCAGATTAATTAACGACGGCGTGCTTAAACCCAGAGACAGTTTCCGGGTTTCGTCATCGGCCTTTTGCAGTTATGCGCAGCGATCGTTTGGAAGTCGGCGCTAATTAAGACTCGCGCCGTAATATCTCGGTCTGGCGCTGTTTCGCTATTTAGTCCGTCGTCGTCGTCGTGGTAAGCCCCGCAAGCCGGAACTCGGGTCGGACGTTTCTCCGCGCGCGCCGAAATGGGCTCGTTTCGGCGGCGAACTGCGCAAGATATATCGCGGCACATCCTGCCCGCAGGAATAATCCTTGCGGCGCTTCGCAGGAATTGCGTGACATTAAACTCCGTTCGTGAACTTAGCTCGGGCCCAGGAGACGAACAATGAGGTGACAAATATCTTAGTCCATCGCAGCAACCCCTGCGGCGACTGCTCCGTTTACTTAAGCCGGACATCGGTGACTTCCAGGAGGGGTCTAGAAAGCCCGTTTGGAAGACGACTGGAGATGATACTATCCGTAGAGCGAAATAGTTGGGAGTTCGAGCTTAATTAATATGAGCTATAGAATAAAGCCGCTATAGAATACAATTTCTCACGATTAATTAAGTTCCTCCGCGATGTAAATCGCATTTTGCAGTGTTTTCTATTTTCAAAATTTATTCTTTTCTTTATTTTATTTACAAGATTATATATTTTGTTCTTTATTTTATTACGTTTGACAAAGTTTCTTAAATTAAAATATGTGATATTATAACTCATTTGTAAGTAAAATAAAATATTGTTGTGCGTGATTTAAAGAACAATTACGAAACAATCACGTAGAGTCACATTTACTTCGTGTACTGTACTATTCTTGGTTTCTGTTGTACCATGACACATTTTACCAGTGTGCTTAACACAGTTCAAAAAAAAGTTTGTTGTTTTTTATCCTCGTGACATCGATCCATCTTGATGGACAACATCGGCGTACACGGATACGTCTCACGGAACACTGTCTCCGACACGTGTCGGGGGACGTGACTGGAGCCGACAATCGCCATAGAGGCGACGGTGCATATAGTCAACGACGAAAGACAAAGAGATGTGCGTTCAGTGGCGGCGCGGTGGCGTGACGAGGGCCTGGCGACGTTCATAAATAGCAATATCTGTCGGTTATCGAGGAAAGTCTCGGTTCGGTAACGAGCCATCAGTGTGCCAGGGCCACATGGGTCCCCGATAATTCGGGGAAAAGGGGTTATCGTGCACTCTCTCTCTCTCTCTCTCTCTCTCTCTCTCTCTCTCCTCCTCCCTCTTCTCTGCAGAATGATTTGCGAAAATTTGAATCTCGCTGCCTTTCTGGTTTCACTCCCCAATTCGGAGAGTCGTCGGGTTCCGTGGATGCCGAGCCTGCCTCTATTTATCCGACCATTCTCCGCCTCTCATCCCGACCTGACAGCTGAACCCATCCGCGCGAGTCTCTCACCGCTCCTCACTCCTCTGTATCTCTTCATGCAGCCACCTCTTCTTCTTCCCTCCCTAATGATTTTCGGAAAACGTCTCAGTCGTCGTTCGCCGCGACTTAAGCCGTAAGAGCGACACGATGTTAATTAGAACGGCGTCTCCGGATGCCGCGCGCGATCCCCGAGAGAGGAGACTTAGTGACTTGACTTGATTTCGAGGTTTTAGAGCAGCTTTGAATTAGGGGTGGCTGCCTGCTCGCTCGCTTGCGCCAAAGAAGAGAGGCGCCATAGGCCAGAGAGCAAACCGTCGCCGCCAAATCCCGTAGGAAGTTAGCGCGGATTACGGGACGCATCCATCACCCGTTTCTTTCGTCTTCTGCCAAGCAAGCCGGAGTCGCGCGGGATATTATTGTCCGTAATGCGCGTGACGCGGCGCCTGCCGGGTTTCTCTTCCTGAACCCGCTGGTTCTTTATGATTCGCTTGGGAAGATCGTTACATTACCGCAAGATACCGGCATTGTATTCTATTGCAATACTTCCGGAAGCATCAAGAGCAAAAATATATTTGTCGCAACCGCGCTTACCAACGGTTGTTTACTGTATAAATTCATATATTTCGCGATATCAAGTTTGTTTTCTTGCAACTTTACGCGCAAAAGAACGAATTCTCATGTTACTCGAGAAAATTTTTCATTGCGATGAGACTCGCTTCGCTTTTAGTTCTAAAGTTTTACATTTCCGCGATATATTTCTTTTATTTCACTTCCAAACGAAGACTCTAATACGTTTTAGAGACTTTCGGAATATAAACAACGCTGTTAAAGTGCGCGCGCGATTTCAAGCAGACAATATTCCATAAGTTCAAGGATTTAATTAAAACCGTTCTATATCGCAAGTCTCATCAACGAGTGTACGTAGGAGAGAATGCGAGGATTAAAATCATAGGAGCTCTCGGAGCGTTTGTGTTGAGTAGAGAGACTGCAATAAACTGGATATCATATCTAGACGTAACCTCGAAGTTTAAGAAAGTGTCGGAACTTTTCCTGGGATATTGCCCGGAACCTTTCGAGATTTTAGAATTTCGCCAAGTTTCGGCGACCGAGCGTGAAGTAACGACCTTCTCGCCGGGGATAATATTGTCCCCAGCGGCTTTTCTCGGGCTCGAGACGAGAGACGGCTCGCCAATCGGAAAGCTCGAAAGCGCGTACAAATGCGCGGAAGCGTTTGATGTTCTCGCTCGCCTTCGAGACAGAAATTCACACCACGCTCGCTCGGAACGACGCTCGGCTAATTGTTTCGTTCTGAAACTTCGGCGGCATTGTGTCGCCCGATCGTCGACCCGATCTTCGCGACGCGAAAGGCTTGATCTTCTTTTAAAAAGCCATTAAACCCAATCGCGATTAGAGAGGGTCGCGATCGCAGAATAATATCTCATAATTAAAGCGAAGCCCGTGGCGGACGAGTATCAGTCAGACTTAGCGAGACGATCTGTCAAGTCGCGCCACGAAAAATCCGGACTAGAAAATCTCAACCCTTTTTACGCACGGTCACGTGACCTGACAAGCCGGGGGAACCCTCGGCACGTGGCCCGGGCTTGTGTTTTAGATACGCGTGTCAAGTCCCAAAACGGTAACCGTCTTTTCCCGTTTTGTTTTGTTTTTTTTTTTTTTTTTTGTATTTTCAACACCGAACTGCCACCTGCAGACGAAGGCGCGGTTGTCGCCGCGACACCAACCGCAAACACATATCGTCCGAAAGTGCTGAGTTAATTAGAAAAACTCGTGTGAATTAAACATGACGCACAAATGGTCCTAATTTAATAACAATTTTATTGACTTTCTCTCTTTTTGACTTGATTTACTGAGATTTAGCGACGTGAGTTATTGCACGCCGCACACGTGTTATTAAATCTTTCGTTCTTCTTGGCAATCAATTTGCTAAGAGAACATTCCGCATTCAGCTCGAGCAACTCGAATATTGCCCTTTGTCGAAGTTACGACCGCTGCAGTACCGTAGAAGGATGTACGAGGCACGAAGAAAGACCGTGTGGTATGAGGGCGGAGATTGGGCAACTCGTGGTCGCTCGGCTAATTCTTTTTCTAACTCTCTTCTGCTTCCTTTTGCTCCTCTCTCACGATGACGTCACGATGTCCAGCTCGCGTTCGGAATGGCGGAAGACGACCACGTTAATGGCCTCGTAAAAGTTAACGACAATGTTCCCTTACGATTTTCCACTATCCTTTCGGTGTCTCCGACTACCGCCGCAGTCTACTCGTTCTGAAAGAGCTACGTCTAAAATTATTGTCGCGGACGTGGAATTAATTTCCGCCCCGAAGCTGCAGACGATTGAACTTTCGTGCCGTTCGCAGCGGATCGTACGTTGGAATTAGAAAAGCTTGTTGGATTCAATTCAGACGTTTTCGTCGAATCTGATTTTATGAGGTTCGACGACCGAGTTATATACACGAAATTGCGCAATCGTCGAGATTATTGAAAAAATATTAGCAAAAAAAACAAACCTGTAAATATATATATATATATATATATTTTTTTTTATAGATAGTTACATCTACTTTAGGGAAATTGCTGACATCTTGATTGCAATGCGGGAGACTCTCTATTCCAGGCGGCGTAATTCCGCGACTAGGAATCTCCGATAATTGGTAGGCCGCTTAGCATATTTCTGGTTCTAATCACAGACACCAGTCAGTAAGTAAGGGCGGTTTAAAGTCTTCGGTCGATCCCTTCCGTCGCTTCCCGTCTTGCCACCCTCGTTGTACCGAGATAGGGGCTTAGGAGTGAGACCAATCTGCTTACAGCCCCCTTAGCTTGAATAATTAACCCGAATGAGAGAGAGAGAGGCCAGGGGAATGCGCGCGCTTTTTTGCTCATGTCATTTATTACCGAGACCACCTTGTTCGTTAACTTCGCATTTGAATGTGAATGGGCGTCGAACGAGCGCGGGCAGACAGGTAGGTACGTAACGTGACGGGGAGGCGCGGTCGATCGATCTATCTTCCGGAATTTGTCACACCTTGGGCAAACAAGAAGTGAGAGGGTGACTGGCGCTTTTTTTCCTCGCGCGATTTTACCGCTGCTTCTCGCTTGTTTTTTCTTCCACTACCAACAGCGGTGGCACCTGATTGTTCTCAGAGGTACGTTGGACGAACAGGCTCTCTCGCGTTAATTCGCCGTCATTAGTCACACGTCGAACGCGACGCGGTTGGGCGAGCCCGTGGAAAAATTTATTAGCGTGCGGCACCGACGCCACCGTGCACAAAAGTGTGTGTATTTGCATGCGAACGCGACGGCTTTCATTTGCCTAAGCCACGGAGATCCGAAACGGGTCCGGGTTTCATTGAGGCTGATTTCAACCGGCACGATGAACGGTACGGCGCGCGGGATGTGACCGGATTAATGGCGATTTTGAATATTTAATTAATGGAAGTGCGCGCGCTGGACTATATGGATATCCATTGTCGTTGTTTCGCGCGAGGTTATATCCTCTTTTTGTGCCTTTTATTTAAGCGCATTTTTATCCTTTTGCATCATTTTCGCGAAAAATTGTGCGAGTCACACCCGCTTGCGTGTGACTGCGATATTTTACAGAGGCATTTAAAATATATGAAATTCACATATTTCTAAATTGTGCGATTGCATAATTATTTACTTACTTTATTCCATTTATTATTTGTTGCTATTTTAATCTAGCCAGTGTAAAATATGCATTTAAATGAAATATTTACTATTTAACATAATAAATTTTCTCTTATTCTTGCTCCTATACACAAAGTGATAATGAGAATAACGCGTGCTAGCAGCTCGTACTTTAATTCTGCGTGCGATGAAAGTTCTCAACGCCTTTAGAGGTCTTTTGTTTGGCGGGTTAGACGGCGCTCGAGGAGAAGATTAAGGGCCGCCGCTGCAATTATCTCGATTTGTCAAGTGAGTGGATTATCACGCGAGGTCACTGGAACGTTACTTTTAATAACGAGGGTCGTTAGGCCTATGACAAATTTCGCGGGCGACCGCCCGCTTCACGCTTGGCTTGTCGCCAGATGAGGATCTTCAATAGGAATTCATTTAATCTTTGGCACGATATTAATTAATAACGGGACCGTACGACCGAGAGATTGTATCTTGACGCTATACTCGCGGAGGGTCTCCCTCTTGTAATATGCGTGTCTTTGATGTCGTATTTATGCGTATTGTATGAACACAATATATAGCTCTCTATCTGTACATGTTACTATTAAAAAATATATTATTTAAAATTATATTAGAAATAAATAAGCCGGGGAAGGGGGAGGAAAGAGGGATGTAAATTAAAAACTTGTCAATTCTGCAACAGAAAAATAAATTTCTATCAATATTTTTTTTTTTACAGATACAGAGAGAGAGTTTCAAGATCGCGAGATCACATGTCTCGAGACTTTCTTTACACGCGGCAACGTCGATTGACAAGAAAGAAAGAAAGGCGGCACCTACGCCATCACCCTTGACAACGATCGTTAACTCTTGTTCGCGATGACCTCGAGCCATTTGCGCTTTAGCCGTTGTCCGTGCACGCCGACTGAGTAAGTACAATCGTTTTTAGACCATACTGTATAAACCCCCACGGGCGGGAAGGGGTTAGGGAAGATCATTATCAGAGGCTTAACCACGCGAGAATTTTTAATCAGAGGGTGCGCACCCCACGGGATAATACCGTTGCTGCCGATAAATGCGTAACAATTGTCGCGGAGTCGCGTTTAATTCGCAATCCCAAAGCGAACCGTCGACGGACAATACTTGAACGGCGAACGCTTTCGAGTAGGTGCTACCCCATAGGATTACCCGGTACAGGCTCAGTCATCGAAACCATGTGGTGACATTAGAAGCGCGCGGTGTTACGAGTTTACCACTTCGCATTAGATTCTTCGCCGGCACAAATGGTCCGATTAAAATATTTTAAATACACGACTAGAAGCTCCCGCACACTTTTCTCCTGCTGCTTGTTTTAATCAGCGCGAAAATTATGTTATTGGCCGCGTTCCACCCCTTGATAACTCTCGGTGAGATCACGCTACCCGAAATGGTAGCGAAATAAACAAACCATGTTACATAATTAGTCAGAAAAACTTGGAAAGAGATGAAACATTGTGAGAACTTCATATTCAGTTTCACTCGACGTAAACTTCTGAAGTCCAACACGATTCCCGCGTGTTTCGATTTGCCTCCCTGTGACTCGGGCCGCTGTGACTCCCGAAAGCACTAAACTAAACGAACCGTGGATAGAGAACTCGGCTCCTGGGAGAGAACTGATTAGCATCATCTTAAGGTCGTATACGAGGCCGTAAGTGTGCCGGTCCCTTCGGCATTCATATGCAAAACTGACCAGATAGTGACCGCCGATTTACATAACGTTAGATTGACCGTGATTTCATTTAACCGAGGGGGTTCCGTCTCTCTTCGTGAACACGTCGTCGGAGAAGAGAGAGAGAGCTTTCTCCGAGACGCCGGCTTCGAGGAAATTCATGCAAAGTGACATCTTGAGAAGGTGTTTCGAAATTCCGAACATCCTGTGTGAAATTCGTCCCGTGCGAATCACGCAATCCTAATTACATTTCGCATAACACAGCGCGTTTCTCGCTATTCACAGTTCACGCGTTTCCGAGATATATATGGCAGATGATATTTCGTAATGTACACGCGAATTTACGCACATAATACATTTCCATTCGCGAGAATGACAGCAACAAAAACGAGCGTTATTCGCATCCGATCATTACTGTTTACTCGCTAATGGTTCGCAATCGCGTTCACTGTGTCGGGGCGGGGTTGAACGTCGCGAAAGGGTTGATCCTTTTTTATTGCTTGTGTAAACCAAAACGGAGGGGAATTCGAAGACGGTTTTTCTCCTCGTTTTTCGAACGAGGAGAAAATCAATAACTACACGTCCGGAATTATTAACGGATACACCGATCCCTGATGGTAACAAATGATAGGAGCCTTAATGGTCCGAGCACGCTCTCGTCTATACATAGGTATATATATATATGTGCACATCGAACGTCTCGACGTGAGTGGAATCCACGCTTGTCCCTTTGATTGATTGCTTTTGTCACTTAGCCACCGTGAAAGGCTTTCGTGCGCGATTGTATCTTTTAATTACGAACTTAATTATCTTTCGCGTTTGCCAGCTTTTCTATATTCTCGCGCTGGCCAGAAAAAAGAGAGAGAGAGAGAGAGAGAGAGAACGTGTTCGTATTTAAAGTCTTATTCCCATGGGATCACGCGGGAGAGAGAGCCTGTAATACCACGTTGAGATCTCTGACGGCCAGAGTTTTATGTATACAGGGTGTAATAAAGTTGAGATTTAAACGCGATGCACACGAGATACATGTTTCTAGGAAACTTCGAGTGGATACTATATATATATATATATACACATATATATGGTAATGAAAATATTTGCATAATGGAAATATAATTTATGTTTTTGCAATATATTTTAGTTTCGCGCACAGAATATTTGCTTCGCGCGCATTACCGTTATGTGTGGGAACACCGAGTAGACCGGCGCATCATAGATATATCCAGGGTGTACGGGATACGGGTTACTAAGGCCCCCATAATGACCGCTGCAATCCTGCCCCCGCACACAATCCCATAATTAAATCCGTTAATCAAGGCTTACGGCTCGGACTGACCCTATCGACTTGGTTTATTGTGATCTGCGTAATCTATGGTAAATTAAGACGTACCGTCGTCGCAAAATCGCGCATCTCGTTTGCGTAATTCGAGTCGTTCGCCCGGCATTAATTTATCGATATGTAGGTTATTATTACGGCGCGGTGTGTGTAGAGAGTTTATCTTGATAATCCGATGTAATTATGATCTCTGGTATTGTGCACGGAATTCGAATCATGTACGATATTATTTGTTGTTTTTTTATTTTTTTTATGTGGTTTCTATAAATCATCACATTTAATATCGGTGAAACAAAATGTAACGTAAGTAAAGAATTTTTTTTTTTATGAAGCTGCTAATTAAAGCTCGCATCTGCGCTAATTATCCGTGGACGACGAGTCAGCAGAGTATATCTCGCAACAACTTGTATATTCGCGAGTGATGTTTTCGAAAGGATTGCGTAATCTCTTCAGCAGAAAACGGAGTGCGCACTTCGAGCGCGGTAAAGTGATCTTTCATAACGAAGGCGCATCGCCAAAGTCTCTCCATCTTTAGATTCGCCTTAAAATTAATTGTCCGGCTTATCTCTCTGCTTCACTTCCTCGTCTCGCGCTTTATTGCCCTTCCCGAACGGGAGAGAAGACACACGAGGTTTAGCATCGATCGCGGGCGCTTTTTCTCTCTTTTCTCTCTCTCTCTCTCTCTCTCTTTCTCTTATCTCGCCCTCGTCTCTCCGGCATTTCGTTGGCTTTGAAATGACAGAAGTCAAGTAGAGGAACGAAGTACGCAGAACGCGGTTGAAGTGTAATTGGCACTGGAGTATACTCGGCTTGGTTCATTAGAGAAAATATTCTCCCCATTGTCGAGGGGCTTACGTAGCTTCGGATACTGTCTCCTTCCTCCCTCTCTCTTCTTTTCGTTGCCGGTCGCTTTTCCGCGCTGATACTTCTCGCTCTCTCTCTCTCTCTCGCTTCTGCTGCTGCTCTTGCTTATAGAGATAGAATTATTTTTGTTTCGAGTGGATACGGTCACTCGTTGCGACCGCCCCTCGGGCAGACTCCTCTTCCGTCCTGCGCGCGGTGGCTTATTGTGAAACGTGGAAACATGGAAAAGCTTGTGACACTCTAATCTTCTCAAGTATCTCAAACGAATAGGTCCTGATTCTCGAGTGATCTCGAGCGAAGAGAATCGACCCGGATAAGTGTCCGACTTTCGATCACGAATTTTATTTTATTTTATTTTATTTTTTTTTTTTTTTTTTGCGATCGATTTAACCGGTCATCTATTTTCTCTCTCTCTTCCATTTTTTACGACGCGAAATGAACTTTCGTATACACATATTAAGTTAATGAATTTTGAATTTACGTTACGGAGATCTCTGTGCCGTGCGTTTGCATCATCTCAATCAGTTTGAATGTCCGCAGCAATGGCTTGTTTTGTTCCGCTCGTTCTTATTATATTGCGTTCTCGGCTGTCAACCGAGAAATTTTAAGAGACGATTCTCGGATGGTAAACAAGTCCGTTCTCCTTTGCTCTTCTACCCCGGACTCGATTCGATCGTGTGTTTTTCTCGAGCGGGTTCTTTGCCGTATGCAAAATTCCCGTAATCTCGTTTAATACGAATAACCACAGACCAAGTGGCACATCAGGGTGAAATATTCTCTAACCGCAGCGTTTGCCACTCGATGATTTGCCCGACCCCAGAGGTCTCGGAGTGCGTGCCGTACAATGAAAACGCGCGTTTAATGACCACCATGTTTCGCCAACAGCTTATTAACTGCGCAACGTTCCTGCACGCATCACCCTCGGAAATTTGTTTACGTCCGACAGCGTACGACAATGTGCACATGCTGCAAACGCGCAGCGAAAACGAAAGAAAAGGGGTATGTGCAGGAGAAGCAGCAGGCGGAACAGAAAGAGAAAGAGACACAGATAAGAAAGAAAAAGAGAGAAAGAAAGAGAAAGAGAAGGATGCACTGCTGCGGCACACTTTTCGAGAGAGAGCCTCTGCGAGCTCTCGAGATGGAAAGCAGAAATATACGGGCCCGCTTTGTGCACAAGTGGAGTGTGCACGTGTAAGAGGTCTTCACGGGGGACGAGTGCTTGCTTCCACATACCTGCATACTTCAGGTCCGCGAAAGCACCTGTTGAAACCCCACGAGCTTTCAAACTACGCGCGCTCACTTCCACGCCGATTCGCCGCCGCTTGTTCCGGAACGAGCAATTCGATATAAACGGATGCCCTACGAGTGATCGTAGAAATCGTGTTAATTCGATCGTACTCGTCGTGCGTACTTTGTAGTCGAACGTTGATGAATGAGATTTTATTCGAAACAAAAAAACTTGAACAAACACACTGTACAAACATTTGTTGTCTTACAACATATCAATTTTGAAAAGAATATAGAAATTAAGAGTTGTCTATTGAAAAACATTTACTCTTCTATTCTCGGCAGTGAGTATCGCGATGGAAACATTCTCGTATGTAGAACGAACAAATATCTCATCGCTTAACTCCCTCGTGTCGTGCGTGCACGCGCGTTTATGTTCTCTCGCCGTCCCCTCGACATGAGCGTATCCATACCGCGGCATGAGAGAGGCTGGCGGCAGGCGCTCTCTCGTAAGAGGCGAGTCTCTGATTATTTATAATCAACTGGAGGCACCTGCCGAACGGCGTTCCCATGCGCCCTAAAATAGCGCTCACGAAGGGTCACCCCCGTTCCTCCGATAAAAAGGCGAGCGCGAGTTGTCGCATCTGACACGTCACAAGGTGGTGCTTCGCGGCCACGAGAGCAGAACGCGCGCTAAATATAACGGGTCGACCGTGGACGCCTGTAAAAGAAAAAAAAAAAAGAAGCGAAACCACCGCCGCGTAAATATAGCGCGTCTCCCACGACGACGTGGTCGCGGCCGCCATCACCACCGTCGCTACTAGATGGATATATTTTCCCGTTTGTTTGGCATTACTCACGTTCGGCCGTACCTGAAACTGGAGAAGCCATCACTCCCGACATCGCGCGAGTGCGTTTACGGAATGTATTATTGATCGTGGCCGTCCCGGGGTTATAGTGGTCGCTTTAAAGCGCGCCTAAGATTACGGAGGAGCGTTAAACCCGGATGACATCCGGGAACATCAGGCTTCACTCATAAATCAAGTCGCCCCGTCGGTCGTGGTTATTTATTTTAGTCGAATGTTTAGTGCGCCCAGTGGCGCCACGCGCAACGCTAATTGCGCAACATCGCCGACGCGCGAGAGTTTTATGATTTCTTATAATTTATTGTTTTCTCCCGGAGAGGAGACATTAGTGTTCGCGGGAATGTAAAAAGTAGCATTCTAAATCACCTGTGTCGCGCGTGACGTAGTGTAAAGTGCGCGCGGAGCGATACTCTTTTTACGACGATGTTGTGACGTTAAGATAGTGTCTGACGATTAGCAGAGGGATAGTTTTTGCGTGTTTAAACGGATTCGTGTTAACGAGATTGTAAATAGCAACACTTGCTGCGGTTCGATAGCACGCAATTTCGATATATATGCGAGGCGACACATCTCACTCACTCTTGTATATCTCGATGCAATATATCATATTTCACGACGCCACTGAATCGTTTTTAAGCACGCGAAAGATATCCGGAAATATGGCTACGTTTTGAACGATATCTCGAGATATATATATATCGAAGATCCGTGCGATAAATCAAATCTGTCGCGAATCGCGGCGGAGTCATGACTGAAAAGCATAAGCGCGAGTGTGTGTGTGTGTGTGTGTGTGTGGTGATTCGGCGATGGCGACGACGACACTTCCGAGAATGATGTATGGCGGTGCCGAGGAAAAAAAAAACAGTTCTTTCCCTTCTGAAATCCTGATATAGATTTTATTGGGGAGTAAACCCAGTCTACGTGACGGCTCATTACCCAGTTTCGTGGTGGACAGCTGAAGAGCGGTCACCCCCTTGCGATACGCACACACGACCACGTACGCACACACGCGCGCGCGATCAGGAAAGCGGACAGAGACACAGACGGCCATGTGTTACAGTCCCCGAGAGGATCCCCTTTGGTCATTCGTATTATAAAACCATAAAACGCGCCATTTTCGCGGCCACCGCGGGCCATGTGTGTCCGGCCGCTCGTTTTTCAGAAAAATTACCGCCAACCAGGAAAAGTCACCACTTTCCTCTGTATTCCGAGGCGGCGTTTCGCGCCGCCATCGGATCCTCGTTCGTCTTCATGAGGGGGATTGGAAAAAAAATTCGTAATGGAAAAAAATTACTCCGCGAGAGAGTCGACGTACAAATGTTGCGGGCGTTGGCGATATTTTATTTTTCCTTTAACCGCGCGGTGGATCATCCTCCATTTATGCCACGGGGCGGTTTTATGCCACGTAGATAAGGAAAGTGAAACAGCCGCTGATGTTTCCAGCGGACGTGTTGACGCAAAACAGGCTCGTCTTATACGCGCCCGTCTGGTTATTATCTTTCGCAGCTGTGCTGAAATATTATGACTCTCGAGAATCACGAGCGAAATTTTTAATCAGCCTCGCGAACGAACGCATCTTATCTAAATTGACGAATGAAGCTAATCGTGTTTCGCGCTGTCGCAATTGCCGCGCTATAATTTTTGATACGTGCATCGTATGCAGATCAACTACATCGTCTGCTCGCATCGTTACATAGGATAAGATGTAAACGTGGCTTAGACTCTCGACATACGATATGAGATTTAATTCAATCACGACGCTTGTGTAGAGAAGTTAATCTCTTCTAATCTTTTAATGAAAGAAGCTATTTTTGAAGAATTGAAATACATCGCGAGAGTATAATAGAAACGTATTTAGAACGGGAGAAAGAGAGCGATAGATAGGTGGAAGATAAATAATATCGATTTATATACATACGTTTCCTAAATAAACGATTCTGAATGACACAAGAATTTTCATCGATTTCATTGAAAGTCTCCGAGAAAGAAAAATATCAGGTTATCCAATCTGACGACGTGTTTGCGGACTCCATTGTGAGACGACGGACAAATTCGGCTTTGTCCCGGCGATCTCCGGGCTGGTTGAAATCAGATTCCCCGTAAAAAAAAAAAAAAAAAAGAGAACAGATAACACCGAAAGAGGTTAATCCGCCCGCGTTCTTCTTGTAAAGGTTGTCCCGGACTAGAGGTGAGAGAGGTCTGAATAGAATTAATATCTAATTGTTGGTGCGCGTGACGACGAACGTTGTTGCTCGACCTCTTTTTCGGCGGTGCATGCCTCAAAGGCTCACCCAGCCGAAGAATGGTAGCCTTAACTAACTATAGACTTCTTGGACGACATAATCTCTATCCTAACATGCGAAGCGAGTGTGTTCCTTGCCGCTAAATACACATTCAAGCACGCTCCTGCCCTCCTCTCTCGTCCGCTCTCGGGCTGGCGTGTGCATCAGTAACGGTATATATACGTACGTTGGCATGTGTATGAATGCATGGTGGGTGCACAGCAGTTGAAAAGGGTGTTCGCGTGTGTATGAAAGAGAAAAGGAGAAAGAGTTAGAGAGAGAGAGAGAGAGGAGAAAACATGCGCGAAGGGGATACGCGCGCGAGAACTCTGATCTTTATGAGTCACCGTCATTCGGATAAAAATACCGGGACGCTTGTACAAACAGTTACCCTTCGGGTGTCTTTTCGGGCGATGCCGTATCGCTTTTTCGAGGACAGGTTCACACGGCACTCGACCGACCAGGTGGCCTCACCTGAAAAGATGCGAGATTCCTCGAAAAAGAGCGCTCAGGCGAGATCCCGCTCTTCTCGCTTTAAACAGTCAGTCGTGGGGGGAGAGGAAGAGGAGAAAGAGAGAGGGAATTAGCTAATTCGTCGTTACGGTCTGTGATAATGGCATTTCGAAACCGATCTCTGCAATTGTTGTCGTTCGTGTTGATGTAAGTTTTGTAACCGCGGCACGCATAAAAGAAGAATAAATTGAAAGATATATTGATCTCAGTAGATGCATGTAGTTGTCAGGGTTAATTATTGAGTAATTGCCGCTGTCGGTAATTTGTATCAATTAGCAGTAGAATTTTATATACTCGGTAATTGTTCTCCTTTTCTTTTTTATACATTTAAAAAACGATCTAAGCACTGTTGCACTTTGAGCGCGGATTGGCCAATCTGTCGGAGTACGAGAACACGTTACGGTCCAGCATTGCGTTACGAAACTACCGCGATTGTTGACGTGTTCGTGTCACACCGTGTAACGTTTTATAATATACTACGGCCCTATTCGCGCCTAGAATATTATAGACAGAGTTGAAGAATAAATCTTGTTAAACGTTGCGGAATCTTTACTTGACGTTTAGTGGCGCGGTGCAGTTTCCCTAAGCGTTTTTTCCAACGAAACCTCGCGATCTCGCTCTGCATGTACCGCATATATATCTGTACGTTTACGACATTTTTCGCAAATTGAACGCGCGTAGAGCAGGCGCGAGTTTAATGCAAAGCTTAAAGCAAATTAGTTGGCTGCTCGTTGATATTTATTAGCGACATAATTTTCACCACCGCAAACGATTACCGGCGGTAATCCTATACGATGGGCGTAAAACAGTTTCTGAAGGCAACGTCAAGGAAGCGTTCGCTTCCCCGCTTAGAATTTACGCGGCATTAACTAATTGCAGTGACACGTGGGATCACGTTGCAGATAAGTCGCGCGCTCGATAACCGACCCGTTTATCACCGTAGTTATTGTCGACGGTAAATTAGACGTACAGGTGTGCGAGCCAGGGATTAAGGCGGCGATATCTCGCGCCTCGACTCGATACGTATCCGTGGGACATAATTCCACACCTAAGGCACGAAGGGCCTCGCTTTTTGTTCTCTCGGCCGTGTCGTAATCTCTCGCGCGTTTTGTCGCAATCGCGTAGGATTTGTACGTCACAGTGTGTAAGAAGAACAGCGGATCTTAAATCTCCCGAAACGAATCCTTCCTGGATGCGCGCGCGCGTCGATGCGGCTTCCTGCGATAATCGACGCTGCGGGTCATTTGTCAAGGAGCTCGGGAGGGGAAAAACCGAAAGATGCGCGACGCTTGCAGTCGAGAGAGATAATCATAAACTCCGCCGCGTACCGTTAGCAGTCTCTTATTCCCGTAAAAGCTTGTGTACAATAAATAATAACTGTTAGAGGACGCACACATTTTTTCGGTGCACAGGCGATTCAGTTAGGATCTCTATCGAACGGGCGCGCAAGGATCGAGGGAGATAGGGCAGGTAGATACGTTCATAAATACGCGACGACAATGCCCGTCGTTTGACGGCGATACTAATGATCGGTCCTCGAGAGCGATAAACCGATACAAAGGCGACGGAAAATCGGTGAAATTGAGCAGAACGGATATACCGCCGTGGGCCTTTGAAACGCCAGTTTCCGGTCGGTTGGCCATGCTCGTTCGACTCTCGACTTTAATGATGGGAAATGACGGTTTATGAGCCGACGACGAGGTTTGATTTATCTCGCGGGCGCGTTGCACGACGTGTTTATTCGCGCCAGCGTCCCTCAGGATTCAACTCCGGCGATGTTTGTACATCCAGATGAAAAGGTGTTGCCTCTCGTGCTCGCTGATTCGAATCGAGAGTAGATGTATGCGACTGTACGATGTTTTGAATATCGAACGAGTCTTTTCGTCGCGCGCGCGCGCGCGCGCTTGCTGCAAAGTTTTGACAGGAGGAGAACGACACGTCTGTCACGGCGCCGGGCCTTCGCGGAATACATTTGATGTGCATTCGACGACGAATGTTGCGCGCGTGTCTCGCTCGATAATGCATTTTCGAATGCGCATACGGTTGGCCAATCCGATCGATATCGAATGTATCAAATTATCTCGTATGACGAAATGTCCGTCGACAACATCTGCGGCCGTAACATTTTGCGATGAAACGTGTATTTTACATGCGCGCGCTTGTAATGATATTTACGCGGAAAAAAAGCGGTTTATCGCACCGGCAATAAATTTGATTTGCATCGTGTGTCGTGTGTAATTAAAGGTAATTATTATTTTATTGCGTCGAAAAGGGTCGCGATTTCGAGCCGCGAGAGAAACGCAAGCGACGACGACGATTTCGTGATGCAAGCTAATAAAGTTGCACCGGCTAATTTCTCGAGAACCTTGCGGGAGGAGCGCCGACGATCCGAAAGGGGATCGTCACGTCGGCCCACGAAACCACCTACGGCGAAGGAAATACGCTTTTAGGCGGCCCACGAGGGCGTTTAGATTCCAATCTAATAAATACTTCCTCGCAGACCTTTTCGGGGGAGTGAAAACTCAATGAGTTAACGTTTCCGGGGGTGAGACAGCGCGCCGTTCTTTTTGTATATGCGCGCGTTCGTTCACCTGCCGAGTGTCACGCGTATCGGACATAATAGCTAGAAAGATATGCCCGTTTGATTACTCATGCACTTATTTAGCATTTGTTTGATTTGTTTTCTTTTTCAAAAGACATACGTTTTCGTAGCAAGTTTTGAGAATTGTGTTACTTGTCACAAATTGATGTAATGATATTTACATATAAAACGCAATTGTTGAGGAAAGTTCGTTATTTTAACGGCGATTAATAACAGCCATAATTACGTAATGTATCTTCTTATTTTTCTTCGATAAAAGTGCGCGCGATATGATTAAGAAAGGGCAAATTTAACGGGGCGCCTCTAAATGACACGGAGACAGATTTACGAGCAATCGACGAATGGCGCCGCCGATCGATGCGCTCGCGGCGGGCCATTATTATCACGGGCCAGATATACACGGAGCTTCTCCATCACTCTGTCCCGCGCTTTTATTTTATTATTCCTGGCCCGTAGCGCGCGGACGTATTGCGGCGGGAGCACTCACACATCCGCAATGGCAATAACTCACTGGCGGAAACCCATGCAACCCGTTCTCCCGTTTGTCGTTTCGCAACACGCGGACTCCGTGCGCGCGCGTGTTGTCCTGTCGTTCTTCACTATTGTATACTTATCACCGATGTAATGTGACTCCGTTGCCGAGAAATCTCAAAATACAGAATATTTCAAGCCGTTCAAGAATTTTTTTTGTTCAATTTAAAGACAGTTTGTTTTTTTTTTAAGGAAAAGAGAATAATATTAATATTTAAGCAGCATTTTCTTAAAAATCAGATAATATTTGGCTATGTTTGCGATTATAGTTTGCGAAATAGAAGATTTTTTTTTCGGTTCACGATTTCTAGTTGATTACTTGCGAAGAAAGTGAAGTGCACAACTGCAATTAGTTGTGTTTCAGTCCGAATTAAATGTGTTACGTTACACAGGACGCATCGTGTTTTGTAAATAGATAAAGAAAGGCTTGTGGGAAATCTGACACACCCTTTGTGCACGCGCACGTCGTCACGTTTTTCGCCGGGCTCATTTTTCTGCGGGTACACGGCGCGCGCGCGCCGACGAGTCAAACGGCCCGGACACGTGCAACTTATTGTTTCGTCGCGGCATTTGCAATATACGTGCTATCTCAGAACCCGAGTCGTTGCCTTCATCCGCACGTATACTACAGACTGTCTCGTAAATTAGACGTTGGGACTGTTGAAACTGATGAATCCTGGCAAGATCTCAACAACACACTCCCGGTCTGACGTAAAATGCGACATATATCTTCTCTGATTTGCCGTGTGTGTGTGTGTATATGTGTGTTGCACCGATGTGTGGAAACGAGAAAATTATTGAGAAAATTGATTGCGAGTGAAACAACGTGTAATTGCGCTTTTACATAGAAAGGATGTTGTGCGAAAGATCGTGGAGAAAGAAGAAACGAGCTGCAACGTGTAGAACATGATAATTGTGGGGCTCGGATGTGTTTTGATTGCTCAGGGAGTCATTACGCGTGTGCGTGGTACTTTATATTTCATAAGGATAATCTGAACGCGGGCGACATGACAGCTTACTATTATGAAATCCCGTAACAATGTGGTATAAATGAGCCTAGCACTAATCTAACGGTATTTTGCCGTGAAGAAGTGTGGTCTATAATTCTGTATTACTATGTATGTATGTAGATGCATACACAGTTCGCGCCTTGAGTATTTTCTCTTTTAATTTTTTTTTTTTTTTCAGAAAATCTTACGCGCATTTCGTGACCCGAATAGCGCGATATGTTTGATCATTATCATGCATTTACCCGCGATTTTGTTCTCCGCGCCCGGTTTTTGTCGCATTAATTACGGCGGAAGCCGTTTCGCGTCACTGATACACTAACGACTCCTTCCCTTTACGATCGCGCGGCGACCGATTGATGTCGACCCGAAAACGCATTGAAAACGCCCGCGACCACCCTCGTCTCTCGCTCGCACGAAAAATCGTTCCATCAGCGGAGTCCGGAAATTGCGTTTTGTAATGCTTCTGGCTACGTCTCGCTCTCTCTCCCCGGTCACCGATCTTGAAAGTGAAAAATATAAAAAGAGAAGCCGAGGGGATCCCGCCTCCCCTTCCCCTCGACACCGGGCGGTCGGTCTTTTGTACACGTTGTCGCGGCCGGTGAAACAATACGCACTTTCGGTATAAATATGTTCCGTGCATCACAATAACACACACCGTCCTGCCGCGGGACGAGTAACTTTCGTCCGTGAGTCCGTGTCAAATAGCGTGGACGAGCAGAGACGCGAATGGAGTCAAAAGATGACCGTCCCTTCACGAACGTCCGTTCACCGGCGAACCCTCGCTCGGTCGCGCTTCGCTATAAAGCAGTCACGTGTCTGCTAACCCCCCGCGCCTATATGAGGGTATTCCCCCCATCGCCGCGTCGTGAATAGGCTCTATGGTGTTTCGGAACAGAGATGCTCTCACGATGGGGTTCTGCTGACTGCCCCGATGGCGTGACGCGATGGTGTGACCGGCAACCACCGCTTACTCATTAACCGGCAATGCCGATTCCGCAACACGCCTACCTGCGAGAGGCTGCGTCATACCTTAATTTATTAAAATCACGTAGGAGAACCGTATGTTTCGTCCTTCCTGAGAATAACGTTCCCTTATCGTCATGCCCGGAGCTATTTCCGGAGATAGTATCTCTGTTAACCCCTTTGCTCGTGTATCTCTGCGCATCGACCACCCTCATCAACGACTGCTGAGCGCGAATTTTCGTCGGGTCCGTAATAGTTCCACGAGTCATGCTTGAGACGGAAATATCGTGCTTTCAAAATACGCTGATTCTGATTTAATCTTCAGTGGTAAATTAAAAGTTGATGAGAGAAAGAGAGAGAGAGAGAGAGAAAATATATTATTTTATTTTTTATATTCAATTATTCTCAGTTATATACAAATATTTAACTTTTCAATTTACACATTAGTTTTCCTGACATAAAAAAAAAAAAAAAAAAAAAAAGTATATACCTGCGTAGCGAGCGAATAAACGACCACGCGGGATACATCTGTATAGTGCGTACCGGAGGTACGAAACGGGAGGGGTAGTCGACCACGCGTTAATCCCCGTTCATTTTTCATTTTCCTGCGGGTCGCGCAGCGCTAACGTGCGAGAGGGTATCGCCGATGAATGGATCCATCCCGGCGTTAATGAGAGGAGAACAAGCGGCGTCTATTCAGGATCTCGACGCTGTAATGCAGTACCAAGTAACCAGTATAGAGACCGGGTGAAGCTGCCGGGTTTCGTACCTTCAAGGCAGATACTATCGCCGAGAGGGAGGGACACGAAAAGCCTCTCCGACGGGGTAGACCGTTGAAAATGACGGCTCTTTAACGCACTCTCACAGGATGCACTTAGTTGCACTCAACTAACACGCACATAATGCGTAAGTACGGGCTTTCGGGAGATATGTACGTGTGCGTACACATGCATACGTACGCAAATGAGGACATACGGTTTATGTGCAGTCGAGAGGGCTGTGTTGTCACACGAGTTTACGTCACGAGAACTTCTATCCTCATTTTTCATTTTTCTTCAAGTCGGTTCGATGACTCGAAAAAAAAAAAAAGGAGGTTATATCCGATAAACATCGCGACACGCGGTGTTCGTTCATCACGTTTTTATCGTCGCGGTCGGCGTGATTACCTGGGTGCACTGAAGACGTTAATTTACATTTCCTGATTTTATACGCGATTAGAGTGCGACGCGAGCGGCGCGACGGAGCGAGAATACGCGCGCCGCGCAATAAATGAAAGAGACCGGTCTCCGCCGCGCCTGTCTATTTTGTTTTACGATCGTGTGGAAAAAAAAAAAAAAGAAGAAAAAAAGAAAAAGAAGAGAAAGGAACGGGAGTGAGTTCTTCTATCGGTAGTAGTCCGTCAGCTCGTTTTGATATCGTTATTAATATCCAGACGTGTGGCGCTTAATTAAAACGCTAAGATTGACGATCACTTCTTTCGCCCGTCGTTCTTTCGTGTCGTCGTATATACTTTAGCTTAATGAGAATCGAAAGATCATGGGTCTCGCGAGTTGAATTCCTTTCAAATGGATTTTATTGACGTAGAACAAGCGCACGCAAATTAATTTACGCTTCATTATCTCTTCCTCTCTTTCTCTCGCAGTATTTTCCTTATGGCGCGATAATGACGTCTTCCTCATAAACGTGTATTAACATGGGGATTAGCGCGTAAAATTGGACATAAATTATAAAACTGCTTCTGCTATTACGACGTACAGTTCGACGATAATTATGAAACTACGTTTTAACGGGTTTTTCCAGCAGAAATCCAGGAGTGTTACTGTGTTCTAATTTTTTTCTTCTCTTTTTGTTTTTATTCTAAATTTAATTCTACTAAAAGTTTGCTGTTTACATAACATCACTAACGAAAACGTTCTGATACATTTCGCAACGTGTATATATATATATATACTCAAAATCGGTGAATCGGGTCCGAAGCGAGTCGTCGGTTCCCGCGTGACAAGGCGCGACGAACCAATCGCATTATCGACGTGGAAGCGCCAGTTTAAGGAAATCGCCAACGATTTCTCTCCGACTCCGAACGTACCGACAGATACACAGAGCACGTGCAGAGCGAGGAGCGTCTCTCGCGGGGTCGATTTCGTTCCAAACGACTGCTTGAAAAATGCTCGATGCGGGTCCCTCTTGTTCTTAGTCTTTCTGCCGACGTGAAAAATTGACGCACGAAAATTCTGACGCGCCGCGATTTGTCAAATTCCCCGCTTCCTTCGCGTCCCGATCCGGTGGACAACGTTTTCGTGTCCTCTCTTCGCTCTCTCTCTCTCTCTCTCGATATTTCTTTTCCTTTCACCTTTTTTTTCCTCTCGGTATCAATATCATCAACATACGCATAAAAGAAATACGGATACGTGAAAGAAAGGAACGGTTATACGGCGGGGGTTTTGGGTTTCAAAATGATTGGGGTGAAATTGGGGTAAGCCGATACCGCTTGGCTACCCTCGCTTGGCGAGAGACGAGTCTTTCCTCAAGGGTGACGCGCGTCGGTATACACTGGTCAATTTGAGCCCCACATGTCACTCGCGGAAAGAAAGGAATCTGGAAAATCGTGCCCGAATTATCTCTCGTCTCTCTGTTTATAATGACCCCGAGTGAAGTTCCATGTCCGTGTGTTTTCTTTTTTTTTTCTCAGCGTCTTATTTGTTACATCACATAACTTGATATCATCTTTCACGATGTCTTATATGATTTTTTTTCTGCGCTTGCAAGTATTGACAATGATATATTACGGAACAAGAATGGGGAAAGACCTCTTTTCGCAATGTCTTTAAATTCATTCAATCTCATTAATTCCTGACCATTCTTCTATGAGAACACGCACAACTCTCTCGGAATAACCTAACCCTGATTTTGCTACATCCGGTTTCGTGTTTCACCTGGGAAACGAATTGACCCCTCTTTCCTCTTTTTCTTTTTTTCTCTGTGCGCAGCTGAATTCTCTATCTCCAGAAAATGAAGATGGACAGCGTCCACGTGTCGGACGTCGGTCGTTCGTTCGATTCGTCTCGCGCGCTGGTCATCGTTTCTATCGCGTGGTCCCACACACATATATACATATATATATACATATATATATATTTGTATCGAAACCCCTTTGATGATGGCCGGTCTCGCAAATTGACGAGCGTCAATTTGTCGTGGCCGGTCTCGTGATTCTTGCTAAGACACGTCGACACACGTGGGGTGCTCGTCTCACGGTACTTAGGATTGTTCCAGGAGTGGCTTATCGCTGGGCGATTGTTGTCGTTCGGTCTCTCGTGATTGCCAAACAACGGCTGGCCGCACGTATTGTCGATCGCACGGCGTATTGGCTCTTCCTGTTCTATGGGAACTGACCACTGGTCAGTTCGGCTTTAGCTGTGTGATCCGTCGCTGCGACAGCCGTGTTAAACGCGAGACGTCACTCGTCATCGCCACCTACACGCCGTGTCCCTCTCTTCATTCACTTTTGTTCGCAACGAACCATCCGGTCTCTTTACTCCGTTTTCTGAGAAGACACGCGAGGGGAAGAAGAGGATTGGTGTCGTACGCGGTTGTTTTCACGCCTGTCGAACACGACCCAAAGATGTTAACGAGGGCACTCGACGGCGCGTTCGCCATTTGCACGATTGGACGCGGTTCTGTCCTATTTACACTGGCTCGGGGATCGGCAAACAGCAGTTCTCGCAGATTGCGAGTTTCATTCGCCGTGGATTCCATTTGCAAAATTCCCGGTGTCGAAAGAGACGAGGCCGATTGTGTCGAGTCCGTAAGCTAGTCATTTCGGATTGTGCGTAACGGATAACGGGGGAAAACCGGGTCTTTTGACTCTCTCGCAGGCAAATGCCTCTTGGCCCGGTGCGGGATGAAGGCGAAACTCAATTCCCCGATATCTGAATACCAGCCAATTACGCGTGATGTATGAAGGGTGCGTGTCATATGTATATTTTTGTCATTTTCTCCGCGCGCGCGCACGAAATTTGAATGTCATCTCCGTCTCTCGTTCATTCTTCTCAATTTATTCCGGCGCGACACCGCGCGAGCGTCCCGCGTGAGTCGCGGGAAATGATTTGCATGATTTTGCAGGAAAAAAAGCGAGAGAGAGAGAGAGAGAAAAAGAGAACCGCCGCTGCTGTGTGTGTGTGCGCGCGCGCGCGCGCTTTTGCAAGTCAGATGGCCGATATCACACGTGCGGCGTCGTGATAAATCGTTCTTCCTTCTTCGTCCTTTCAATCGTTCGCACGTCATGATCGAATAACGGTTTTCGAAATTGATATCATCGGGGATGAATGTAACGTTCCTCCGCGCGATGCGCATTCGCGCACAATCCTCGAACGTCGCGTTCACGTCATCTCGTTCGCACTTTGAATATAACTTTCCGCTAATGGCTCGCACGCAGTGTGAATAAAAAGCACGTGTTTTCTTCACTTACTTCTAATTAACAAGATTCCGCCGCTGATTCTGTTTTTTAAACAGCAGATGACGTCCAAGATACTCTCCTTTGAAACTCTTCAAAGCGCGTCACTTAATGGAGACGGAATATAATTAAACGATACGACGGTCTCTCTTTTCGCAATACAAAGCGGAAAAAGAGCTGCGGTTACTTTTATGCGCAAAAGAAAAGAGGAGAAAACTCTCGCAAGCGTGGCTTTAATTGCACGTTTTCAGCGAGACGCTAGCTGACGGAAAGAGAATTAACGAGGACGTACGCTGATGGACAAAGTCGAAAACACGCGGACATGTACGCACGGACGTTGCCGTGCCGCGGTCTATAGCTTGTATTTGCGCAGGAAAATTAAAGCTCTGTTTACGGACCGCGCGTATGTCCTCTTCCTCGTCGTTGAAAAGATCGAACGGGCGGGCGCGCGTATATAGCCGTGGGGCGCGTTGCCTCGCTACGATATTCATAGAGAATATCGCATATACACACGCGCGCGCCGGAGTCGGCATGGCCCGCAAACGTCTATAACATATTCCGTGTGATCAATTCCCCTTCTCCTTTTAATCTGCTTTCGGTCGCCGAGGTCGGTAATTGCTCTAAAACGCGCTCCCCCCGTCTCGTTTTAGTTCTCGTTATTTTCTCTTTGGTCACTGCATATTTTTCCCGTGACTTATCGTTCGTTAAATAATTAACGAGTGTATATATAATTCGTCTCTCCTCACTTCTTCTTCGTTTTCCTGTTTGCTTGTACGACACACGTACGTGAATTTGCGACGAAATTGTTTCTCTTTGGATTCACCCTCTGTAGCTAGCCGCGCGCCGCGCGTCGGAAAGAAGCGGCAATGAACTTAAATCTAAATATCGCGACTTTACATTCGGGCTTGCGTTTTAAGTGCGGGAGGTTTTAAGATTAATCAATCGTAAAAACGGGAAGAGGGAAACTACTGTTCTGTAGTCGCGAGACGTATCGCGATCACGCGACGTTAAATACAACGAAAACGTCAAAAGCAAACCCGAGAGATGGGATATTTTGTCGAAGACAGGAAGGGACTCCCCTTGAGACTTTATCTTTGCGTCGTCTGAGATTGTTAAAGGTATATAATGTTTCCAAGACGGTTCATGATGTTCCATTGAAAATGGTTTCTTTGATCTTGCTCTCTCGAGGTAGACATTTATTGAATAGCGGCAGCGCGCGATTGATAAATTCCAATCACATCTTATTTCGTCGAGATTAAGGCAAATATGCAATTACATGAATCAGGAAGCGAATACGGGGAGACACATATTGTATCGAATTAAATCACCAAAGGAAAATATTGGCATATGTTTCTAAGAATTTTATTATTTGGACTTTCAATCAAAATCTTTTTATCTACTGTCGTATATCTTTTTTTTTTTTTCTTTTTTTTTTTATTTCTTATACCCATCGTCGGTTGTATATGTGCAATCGGTCTGAAAAGATTAAGGGAGAGCGAACAGCCAGCACACCGGCTTATTATCGTCACCGTTGGGTAGTCACGACCCGATACCTTCGTGCTAAGGGGTTGTAAGAAACCTGCTGTTAGTGCTCTCTTGTCTCCCTTTTTATCTTGGCCAACAACAGAAACATTTTCTGCGGTTCTTTGTCATGTCAGATGCGCGCTTTTTCACTAGACCATGTAACTGATACAAGCGCGCGGCTTCGTACGTTCGCTCAAGGGGTTGTAAATTATTATTTTTTTTTCAGACCATGCATCCCGCGGAGTCGCGCAACGCGTTTGACGGAGTGACGTGGAGCACGCATAACGACGCTGGAAAGTAAAGTTGTAGCGATAGACCGCGCCGTTGCGACACGATTATACTAATGCGTTGATAACACGACGCGAATAAATTCCACGCCGCAGACAGGAGTTAATTAAGCCGGCAAAAAAAAAAACAATATTTGCATTCTTGCGAAATTTTTTCCACGCGTCGTAATTATCTCGTTGATGACAGCGACAAATATTACTACTCATTCGTGCGCGTAATTAGCGCGTTATTATATGTCGCGCAACATAAAATCACGATTCCATATTATTTTTTGTTTCAGTAATAACAGAATAAACAACATGATAGCAAGTATTATGGGATTACATTAAAACCTGAACGTGTTTTTGTGTCGTCGTTATTACACAGAGTAGAGTTATAGTTAATAGATCTCGAGTTCACAACGCACATATCGAGAGAACGTTCGTTGGCGTGATCGTTGGTCTTTATCTTTTTTCACCTTTGTACAACGAGGTCGTGCATCGGAAATGTACTCGCGATTTCCATGCGAATTGTAACTAATGGGCGGGTTTGGCCCAGCCTTAATAGATGTCTCCGGCCAGTCGGCGTCACTTACCGCCCCTCTGTCTGTGCTACCTATCCATCCTTTCCGAACGGTGATAGGTAGCAACAGAGGAGAGGTAAGTGACGTCGACTGTCCGGACATCGCTATTACGACCGAACCCGCCTATTAGTATTTACCCCTGTGTAGTTCAAGCTACCCCATAAAGATTCAGATAGCGCTGGAAAAGGCGCACCCGAGGATTAGCACCCGTGCCGTGGTTGAACGCTAACTGCCGTACGACAGGTTAGACGAAAAAAAGTTCTCGACCCTCTCTTACCTCCCGTACGCGACAACGAGGGTGATATTTCGCTGCGGAACCCCTTCCGCGCCACGCACAAACCAACCTACCCGTCTTTTCCTTTCCATCTCACACGCGGCAAAAAAGTTTTTTAACTAGTGGAAAACCGCCAGGTGTATAATGGACTTCGCGGTACACGCGCGTTTTCCCGCTTTCGGAGCGTAGATAGATATCAATTTGTAGAAACGGACTGTAAAAAAGGTAGGCAATAAAATTAACAGTGCGGAGAAAGCAAACCTGCTCGTGTTTATCTAAACTGTTATTTCAGAACATACGCAGTGCGCACAGTACGGCACATTATCTCTTCTTGTTCTAAAATGAGACAATAAGCTATCGCGTGCGTTTATATACATATATATACTGCTATATATATATATATATGTTGCTTCTATCGCGATGTGTAAGCGATCTTTCATGAAACAGTTATCCTGTATGGTTTAATTCGCGTTGACCGCAAAAGCAGAAACGGTTTATTTCGCTAGCTTATGGAAAAAAATGGACAGAATTACTAAATGCGAAACGGAGTGTGTGTTATTTATTTCGCTCGCGTCGGATCCTCTTTCTCTCTCTCTCTCTCTCTCTTCTTTTCCGCGATTAATTACCGGAGCGTGGAAAGCTTTCCGAGTGGATGCGAGCGCGCGCGACAGGTTGTCGACGTGCGAGAACGTTGGGTACGGAGGGTCTTGGTTGCTGCTACCCCTCACATCCCCGGGGAAGGTCATGTCTGACATTCTGCTTATGCCGGAATTTCCGCGACAGCATTTTTAATCACGCGAGCATTTTAGCGGCGCGCTGTCCGGACGCTTTAATATAGGAGCAATGTGGTTATGCATAGTGATGAGAGGAGACACACGAAGCTGGCATGGGCTCGGCTCGAGTGACAGTAAGCGTGAAATGCTCTGACTAAAAACTCCATCTGTAGGCAAATTGTTTAATTACTTACGATATTGCGGGCGCCGCGCGTCGCGTACGGCGCGGCGGCGGCTCGGAAATTCGTTGCGAACCGGCGGGATAAGGGGTTGGTTTGAAGCGAGGAGAAAACGAAGAGGAGAGAGTGGTAATGAAGAGAGGGCAAGAGAATACACGGAACTTCCGTTCGCACAGAGAGCGAGCCGATTTTAATCTATGCGGCCGGCCGAGCTTGGCTTCGTTAATTTTCCAGAACCTGTTCGGTCTCGTTAAAGAAATTTAATTGCGCCAAGTGCGATTGATTAAACCGTCGAGTCACTTCGATTCACGGAGATTGAAAAGAAGCCGGCCGGCTGGTGATCGTCGCCTTTTGCGCACTCTCTCCGGTTCTTTCCGACTTTCCGAAGATTGCATCGTTTTCTCGTTAAAACGGAGAACGAATTTAAGCGCAGCGTCCGGAAAATGGATTAACTTTATTATTTGCGAAAGTTGTGTGCGAGGCAAAACCACCCGAAGCATTTTTCCGAGGCACTTCACTTTGCTGCGTATGAAATATTGGTTTTCGCGATGTAGAATTGATACGCTGGCGTTTACGTTAACGAAAAAACTTCACTTCATCAATTCCGCACTTCTTTTTTTTTCTTTTATGTATCATCGTGTTTAACGAACAGCTCTTATGTTACACGCGGAACGCTCTGTTACATTTAACGTGAAAGGGGGAGACTATAGCGTCGGAAACGCGAACGAGCGAGCGCGCGGACCGCATTTTGCGTTGCACCCCCTTTTAATGGAAAGCATCGAATTTTTCCCTGTAAACACTGAGCATCCATGGCGGAAACTCCATGCATCCCTAAGAGACTATCAATATGGCGGGGTGATTGCTCTCCATTTGCGTATCACTCGTCGGTCGCTTCTATGTATACAATAAACACGCCGAGTCATATTTTATATGCAATCGTTTCTCGAAAAAATTAAATAAAATCCATTAGACTTCTTCGAGCCGCAATATTTTGCAACGACAATAAATCGAGAGCCGCAAACAACTCGTGGAAAATAAATAATGGAAGAATGAGATACGCAAAATTGAGATGTATCTGCGTGATGAGGTAATCGTTTTTTTTAGAAAATATAAATTTTGATAAACAGAAACTGGAAAACACGACGTTTTATTATTACGTGCGTGCGGATTTCAAGAGACTAATTTCAAACATATTCCTTTGTAGCGCATCTATATGGTAAATTACATGAGGTACAATTCATCGCTAATATACACTATATGTATATCTCAGACAGAACGTGCAATATCAACGTAGACCGAGACGAGGCGCGTCACTGTGGATAACCACAGACACGACGTAGTCTTTTGTTGGAAGCGACGTCGTGGAAAGCTACCAACAATAGACTCCATGGAGTCTCCATGGCCTGTCGATTATGATTATGAATAGCCTCCGTGGCCTCCCCCCCGTCGTAATTGTTAATTAGCCTCGGCATTTCCAAACTCCGCGGGAATCCATTCAGTTCAATGTTCTCGGAGGTTCTCGCGGTAGTTTCTGATTCGATGTTGTACGCGCGAGAGCTAGCCCTCGAAGTTACCTCGTGATTTAACACGAGAACCACCCTTGTTTGCGCAAGTATTCAGCCTTCTCTCTTGCCGCGATAGTTGGACTACTACCCTTTGCGGAATAGAATTCCGTATCTATATTGGAGAAACGTTTTCATGGAAGCGAATTGATGTGTGTGTGTGTGTGTGTGTGTGAACAAAGTAAATTCAAGAGAAAATGATCACACAAGATGTAACAAGAGACTTATTTTACTATCTCCGCAACTAATCTATTTGAAAAAAAAAATTAAATAACAAGTACGTAATGTGAGAATAATCTTGGATTGCAACGCTCCATAAATCGCTCTCTGTAGTCTTGAAAGCTTGACGCAATTTCTTTTCTCCTCCCCAGCACAACAGGATGCTCATTACGCAGTTTAGAAGGGTACGACGCGAAACCGTAATTGTTTTTAATCACTTGGTGGGTGGAAATTCGTCGAAAGGGGTGGGAACCCCTTTCGATGGCGGTTAGCCGGAAACCATTCGTACCTACTTTCACTTAATGTCGTAGCACATCTTTATCCTTCCCTCATCCGGGATGTAATTGTGTATAATTGTAAAACAAGTATAGAAATACAACAAATAGACGAACAAATGCGTAAATAAATCAAATATACTCGTCAGACGAGAGATTCGCTGCCGGACGTCTGACAATACCATTCCTTTTAATAGAGAGACGGATTGTTATTTCTATTTCTGACTGAATTGTAATGCGCATTGTATTTTGATTAGACTCCATTCGAGTGAAACCGCGCGCGCGGGGCGACGAGGCAATGTCGAGTTTATTCTCTCGATGGTCGATCATTTCGATAGAATTACGACACGTGCGGACGTAATACCGCGCCCGCGTAATCTTGCGGTCGTTTGTTATTTCACGGGACGGTCTCGATTTCTTCTCGTAATCGTGTCCAAACAATAGTGTTTGCGTAGGAGTCGACGAGTGCCGTGTGCGTCTGACGGCAGTAATAGACGTGCGTGTACGCGCACGCATGTAACCACCGTGCATGTTTACATTAATTTCTCGTAAGTGCGGGAGAGCGTTGCTCGGGCACTCCGTGGTCGTGGGCAACGTCGTCTACCGCGACACGAAAGCGCATAATTTGCATTGCATCACGGCCCGTAATACATCGGTAATTATTTATTCCCGTATTACGCGCGGCTGTCGTTGTTTGACCGACGGTTACTAGTTTATGGGTACGTACGTACAACACGCGCGTACAACACGCATGTAGATACATACGTGCGTACGTGTGTAGAGAGGGAGAGAGAAATAGCGAACAGTAGGCTGTAATTGGCAGTTACAACGTGCGGAATAATCAAACTGTGCAAATGTCGCGCCGATAAATTAACGCCGCTGTCTTCATTCAATGAAATAGCACGCCTAGAAAATGAATTCTTTCCCGATGGAACACAATATATTGTAATTGATTGCCGTGAGAAACGTGCGTTCGCGATTATATCGCGTAATTGGATGTTCGCCGGAGGTAAAATTAAAAATTATTCCAATTGCAACGCAAAACGTTTGTGATAATTGCAATGACTTTTTCTAATCTATCATTAGAGAGAAAGTCGGCAAATAGACGGAGATGACCTCGTTAGTTCTTGAACGAAAAAAGACGCGGAGCGAAATCGGAAGAAATCTCGATCTCATCTTAAGAAGACGAAAAGTCGAGCGGAGTAGCTTGTAACACGAGAAGCGCACGAAAGGAGCGGAAAGAGGGATCGGAGTATACGGCGGCGCGGTAGTATACGTTAGTAGCGAAACTGACAAACAAGGCTCGTAACGGGTTTTACGCGCGAGGCAATTATCAGAGGTGTCAGGCAGTCGGTTTAACGCCTCCATTTATGCGCGTATAAACGCGAACGGGAGTCAAACTCGCGGGCCAATGAAATGTAAAGCCCAGGATGCATTAATCTCCAAGTCGAGGCCATACCGCAACGTTTGCGCGTTACAAAATGCCGTTTTACACCGCTCGACCCGAAATTTACTCCGCCCATCCGGCTTGTTTAATCCGAATCGTACTGTTTAACGCGAACCGCGCGCCACTGTCAAATGTGTACATAGATATATATTCATCGCCGGCTGTTCAGCGATTTATACGGCGACGCGCCGTTTCATACACGTGTTCCGTGCCCATCTCTCGTTCTCTTTCTCTCTCGATATGTATTTTCACTGACCGATATAAATTTCCAATGGGCGAAATGTACGGGCGTTAATATATTTTCACCGAGATTGTTGTAACGGTCTGATCGATGGTTATTTTGAACCAAATCGAATTACTTCGTAATTTTCTCTCTGCACTTTGGATTTTATTTATACATCCAACGCGCAAAGTGTTAATACATAATAGCACCTGTCGGATTTTCATTTATCTTTTTTGGTCGCTGAATAATTACGATATTGCGACGATCCATATGCCACGTGCACGTGCGAACTTGTAATATATTCAATTCTGTGTAATTCGACAATTTCCCCTGCACAATGTGTAATGTCCGCTTTACGGTAGCAAGTGTTGCAAAGTGTTGTTGCAAATGGCATATTACTTTTTCTCGCGCAATATTTCCACTTTGTGGCTGCAAGTTGCAAATGTTATTATACATACATATGTATACTTTTCTTAATTATTGCATAACCGCGTTATATCTGTATGTTGTAATTAATTAATTTCCCAGGCTATTGCCTGCGCGAGAAATGCCTCATGGGGGCGTGGCGCGACTTCCGATCGAAGATGAGAGGTGATGAGTCAAACACGATACTCTTCGAATAATCTTCCCGGCACGCTATCCGGTCATTAGATCTATCGATATGATCGATGTAAGGAAGCGACGCTTTTGAGAAAAACCCTCAAAAGGGAGAGGGTGCGAGAGAGGTTTGCGATCGGGCGAAGAGCCGTGAACTGCGATCTAATGGAAACACCGTACGCGATCTAACGCACGGTCTAAAGAATATCTAATTATCTAACACGTGACTCGACACGTGTGGGAAGCTCCCGCCGTTATTTTCTGATTCATTTGCCGGGCTGCGTCTCTCGCCGAGAGAGAACGGTCGTGCTTTCGTTGCCCCCCCTCGGTGCGATATTTTGTAAAGTTTACCCGGGCGGCGCAGTGTGAAACGCATGCTGTTATTAAGGCTTCCACTTTCGAGGCGCACATAACGCCGACCGCTGCACGCGTCCATACCTGCGTGTCTCCGCACGCGTACGCTTCGCGTTGCGAACGGCAGTTAGTCATTCTCGAATAATTACGGTGAAACATAAGGTGTATGACGTGGGGTGAAGACTTCGCGGCGACGAAGGTCTGATGACTTTAACCTATTCCCTGGGAAAAATCTGAAAAACCTTTTGATATGTTTTTGGCAAGAAACGCGATCGACATTTACGTTTTTAATGTGATGTAGATTCATCGCAAAGAGTTTGTCTGTATTTAATTATATAAATTATCTATTTTGACGTCTCTCAGATAAAAGTATAGAAATAAGATAACTATGCGAGTTTACAATTTTCTATATAGTTTTCCTGTTTTCTTTTTTCCTTTTTTTTTGCCAACATCAGTCACTATAGATAGAAACGCGATACCGAAGAAAACAAGACTACGGTGTGTGTTGCTATCGTTCCGTCGAAAGTGGCTTGCCGTAAGTACATGGAAACTGAACAAAATTGCTACCTGCCCGTCGCCACGGAGAATATGGCGAAGAATGATACTTGAACGGGTTCCCGCATCGCGCTCGATATTACACTTCGACGGAGTTAGGATCGTCCCTGCGCAAACAAGGCAAGGACGACTCGGTTCTATACATTTTCCATGAATATTCAATCATGTAAATGCACATACGCGAGGCGGAGTGAGTCCATTACCCTGTCGCACTTATATCTTTCTGTAATTTATGATAGTTGGCGGTCAAATGACTTTACGACGCGAACCACGAGATTTCATTTATCTCGCGTCGAGCATCGAGTATAAATACAAAAATATTACATAAATAATGTTTACTGTCACTCCAACGAAATATCTGACATCTCTCCGGATCATTCCGGATTATTTCGGAATTCTGTGTCTTCGATATCAGAAAGATACGTATCTCTTTTACGTTATCTATTTCTCCAATACACTAGATACACTAGATTCTTCAAACATTCTCTTAATAGACTACTGAACATTCACATCTAGATCAATACACGTAGGAACAGGATAAATAAATATATAGAGCTATATCGTAGAAATTTTATCGTTTTTCTAATCTCTCTTGCAAAGAGCGCGTCCCTCAAGGCTGAGTTCGCGTGTTATTTTATCTCCCGTTCGTATAATCGAAGTGTTCTCCAGAGAAAATTCTCTGAATATAGTCACGGATATACGCTGAAGTGTTTCCCATGGCTGTCAAAATCCTCGTCTCCTTGACAGTCATCAGGTATATATATATATAAGCGCGCGCGACTTATTTATAGGACTACTCGGCGACAATCATTACCGGCCCGATGACTGCGCGCGGCGCGCGCTTGAATATTTACTCTCGCATCCCTCGAGCACCCTCGTGGCCGTGTAACGTGCCACGGTCGAACGCCATCGGCCGTCAATATGCTTCGATCCTCTCTTTTCTAAGAGAGAAAAAGGGCGCTAAGAGGGTGGCGCGGAGAGGGAGAGAAAAAATGGGGAGGTGGTTACACGGCTAACAAGTAAGAGCGCGGAGCTCGTCCCTAACCGCGCCGACGAATTGAAAGTGGAGTTAATTGATCGGAAGTCTTGAGGCCGCACGTGCCACGCTTTTCGCCATTGTGCGTGTTCCGCAGCGATCCGTACAAAATCGATGTTAGTCAGCAATGAGCGCATATACAGAACAATATTTTATTTGTCCGGATGCGTCGCAATCGCTTCGATTTCGTCCGTCGAATAAACGTGTCGTACAATAATGAGTTGATGATAATACAATTTTTTTTACTCTCTTTCTCTCTCCCTCTTCCTGTTTCTATACATGTATATTGTTTAATAAAATGATATGACATCGAACGGCAGAGCTCGTATCAAAAGAATGCGATAAATTAAATTTTCTATTTTATTAACAGACTATATCAGCGAAAAATGTCAAATATTAATTACGTATTAATTGCATTTCAGTAATTATTGAAATAAAAAATATATCGGAACCAATACGCGATCTTTTTTGAAATGGTTTTGCAATTACTGTTTAATTCTCCATAGTTTATGTTTTATTTACGTTATTTTTACAACATCGGCTTGTCGAAATGAATCTCGCGTACGGGCGGTGTACACGCAGTTTAAGGTCGAGAGGACGATGAAGAGTGCCGCGATGTGGTTGCTACGTGGAAATAAAAAACAAAAAAAAATTAACGCTCAGATAAACTCACGCGCTGTAATGAGATTGCGAGAGGGAGCCTCGAATGCGTACTATATATAATCGAGTTTCCATCCTCTACGCTGAGAGGACGGACGTGAGACGGAAAAACCTCCCCGTTTTGTAATTGCCGGTATTTATAAGCAATACCCGGCGAGTGCGCGCCGCCGGGGCTTTTCTAAGCGTAATATGGTAATACGGGCAATGGCCCATATTGACATGAACGATGCCCGCCATTAGCGGGCCCGGCGCTGGATGACTGTTTTTAATTTCCTCGGCAAGTGAATTTCTGTCCCGATGGGTGAGGGTGGATATTGCCGCGTATCACTCATAATCACTTTCCTCCGCGAAATCGTCCGGCGCCTACCGTTTTTTCGCCTCTCGTTGGATTTTTTTTTTTTTTTTTTGCTCCTCGTATCCGACGGCCATTTGGAACGTGAAATATGACGGGCGACTGAGGGACGAGATGTAATTGAATTCCGCTCGAAGGGCACAATTAGGGAACCGAACGATTGTAATGAAACAAATTCAAGTGACATCGTGCGATACAAGCGAGAAGCAATTATCTTCAGAACTCAGTAGACTACTACAACGAAAAATATCAATCGAGAAGTAATTTAATAAAACTGATATTTGAAATTTGCGAGTGAGACAGACAGAATTTTATTCATCACTAGATCATCGAGATTTTCATTTTTTTTTTTTTTTTTTTTTTAAATTTGATTTCCGGATTGCGGTTCGCGCCGAATTTGACTTATCCAGTTGAGCGTAATTCATATCCGGCGCGAAATATTGGCACCGATTGTCACTGTGGGATTGTCACGCTTCGCTCCCGTCTGAACAACCCCACGCAAAAGGATAAAACCGCTGAATCGCTCGAATTAAACTTCGCAAGATTAATTTTGTACATACGTTCAACCCTCGAGTGCCGTAAATTCTACAAAACTCGTACGCTTTATTCAGATATCAATCTTCGTGCGATGCACGTGGCCCGGAAAAGTCATCGTCACGCTAATTCCGCGTGACAAAACGACAGGCCGAACGTATTTGACGTGCAATTGTCGTTGCCGCGCATATCTCCGAAAACACCTGCGGGGGTTTTACACACAATCCTGCAACCCCTTCCGAATGCGCGCGCGCGCGCGGTGTGTGTCAAGTGGCCATTAAGCCACCTAAAAAGCACGACATCTACGACGACGATCTCACGTGCTAGGAATTAAATCACCATTACGACTGGTTGCGCTCACGACAGATCCGCATCGGTGTGGGACTCGGCGCAGGTGTTTCATCGTGTCTCGCCGCGGTTACGCCATCGCGTATAAAACTGCGAAGCACTGTGTAGCCGCCGCTCTCTATCTGATCGGCGATTTGTCGAGGTGCCTTTTGCGGTTGCCGCCATTGCCGCGCAACGTCCCTCCGTTGGCGTTCGCACATGTGGTGGTATCGATTAATTAAGTTAAATTATCGCGCGCCTCTCGTGCCCGGATCTACCATTCAGAAGGCAACCTACAATCGAATTCTCCCAGGTGGCCACCGATTTACGATTGGTTTATCATGTGGAAGCTTTTACCCAGTGTTACCTCTATTTGCGATTAACAAAAGAGAAGTAGCGATAAACGCAATTAATTGAGAAATGTTAGATTCGTTAGTTTAAAGATGTCACTATTGCTTCTCTTTAATCTAAAAAAATGTATGTGTATATGATATACATGTGATCTTTAAAAACTTTTATTATATATAAATAATACGCAAATCGTGTACGTAGAAAGAAGCGGCTCGTAGTGGTGCGAAATAAACGCTGCTCTGAGATCTCGTGAAGACCAAGAGCAGAGCGGTCGCCTTATCCTTTGCTCCTGAAAATCACGCCTTATCCTTTAAGCCCGCGGAGTAAGCCGGTCTCGTTTGCCATTCGGGAATCGTTAAATCCCCGAATTTCTTTCACCGAGCGCGCACTCCGAGGAAGAGGTCGAATGAACGGAGAAATAAAGAGAACGATCGTCTTACTGAAGAGATTCGCGAGAGAGGTGGGAGGGTGAAAGCGTTCAACGAGCGCGCCAAAGAGTCGGAAGCCCGGAAGGGGGGCAACCCGGGAGGACAATAAAAAATGGACAGAGCGAAAGGAATCGGCGAGTACAGGAGACGACGAAAAAGGGGATGTGGAAGAGGAGGGCGAGGAGACGTCGCTGGTACCTCGTAAATTACTTGGCGGGAGAATACACTGCCGCGACTGACTCGTTTCGGGGAACATCGCGAGGTTTATACGTTTTAATGTACTCGTTAATAGGCCTCCCCCTTTCGTCGGCCACCTCCCCGTCTTTTAATCCCTCGGGGTCCTCACTCCGCAGATTATATTCCAGGAGATATATGCTGATGGAATCTTATATATGGTTTATAGTGCGCTCGCGCTTCGCTGATGAATGCCATTTATATTGACGCTAAGAGAAAGAGAGAAAGAGGGCGACCGCACGTAGTGCGTCTGGTTATTACACGAGTGTAATTAATATTGTCTATTTGGTTGGCGCCCGACGTAGAATTATGATTACCTTCTCGTTATATTCTCCGTGTGGTGGGAAAATCTCTGCTCCGAATCCTGTTTTGAGATTCCTCGCGAGAAGAAGATTTACCGACGATTTAACGCGGGTCAATCATGCGGTAATGTGCGGCGTGAACAGAGCTATCGCAAAATCGAGGAAGTTCTTCCAATGTTTTTCGTCTTCTCAAATGGTTTTCTTCGATATATTTTTTTTTTTTTTGTGAGATACAATGACTTGACACTGGAGCTTCTTCGAAACTTATCGAGCTTCATGTGCGATTTGATTACATCTAATTTTTTTTTTTTTTTTCACTCATCGCGTGTGCTTGTTTCGCAAAATGCAGAGATAAACTCGCGATATTATGTAAATAACAACGCGCGTGTCTGCCTTCCGTAAATACGCGCGGTACATATATTGTTCGGCAATTTGCGCGATTAAGTTTGTGTCGACTTTTATGCAGCTCTATGCGCGGTCGAATCGGGTGAGGCGGTTGTTGTGCTTGTTCGTTTGAACAGCCGATTTTTGTTCGGCTTCTGAGACGCGAGTGCACACTTTCTCGCGGAGAGGAAAGCATTACTCGAGAAGGAACGCACACGCTCGCCTGCAGAAGATCGTAAAGCGTAAAAGGCTGCTTTAAAGCCTGGCTCTTAATGACGTCCACGTGCATAATATGCTATACGCGGAAACGAAAGTCTCTCGTGATTATTGAGAGGCTAATGCGCGTCTGACGATCACGATGAAAACATTGCGTCTCATGCAGGCTCCTCCTCCGTGTCCATCACAAATATTATTATACGGCGAGATATTGTTGATCGATAAGTGACATTTTTATGAAAATTTGTTTCATACTTAAAGATAGGTAATGCGAGCAATTACGATGTTAACGAGTACATTCGAAATACATTCCATGTTTTGTGCGCGTAAATCTTTGCTTATTGTGCTGGATCTATTATTATCGGTGACCATCTCTAATTAGAGAGCATAATGGAAACATCTGCTCAAGATCTGTACTCTATGTGCGCGGAGCACAGTGACTATTTTTAGAAATCGCGCGCGCACTTTGCTCGTACATCTCCGCTTTCGTGTGTGTGTGTGTGTGTGTAGCGCTTCCTCTAATCTCTGGCACGACGCAGAAAGATTTTACACACTGCGTTATATACCGTTGCGGAAAACACGCAAGCGCCGCAGGATTTTCCCGTTGCGAGCGTCGCCGCGCGCGACGTTATTTATTTTTCGTTGCGCGTTAACTCTTCCCTTCGCTTACGCGCGCATAAATACTCGTTTAAGCCTCCCCCGTGGTATCTCGACGAAGCGATCCGTCTCTCGTCACTCATCCGGGATCATCAATCGTCCCTTGATCGTCCAGGAGTTGCCGTGCGCGACCAAACGCGTCTCGAAAATGCTACGTACGACGCGTCGGTCGCACGAGTTAAAAAAAAACAGTTTTTTTTTCTTTTAAATTGCTCGCGCGCAAATGCGTACTTTATTCGTTTTTTTTTTTTTTTAATTCACTGCGTGGCAAATGTGGTTTACGTCGGATTAAATTTAAGTTTTTACTGTCGCGATCAAACTGAAGAAATAAAGACTCACGCTGACAACGGAGCAATTCTCCGTATCTATCGAGAAGGATCTTTCACCGTGCGTTTCTCCGCAATAGCGATCCGTCGGCGCGCGAAGATAAGAATGAAAAATTAACGATCGTTTTCCGCTCTTTTCTTCGGGGTTATGGCCTCTCGAAAATGTATCCTTCGCGCGACGGAGGAATCGCGCAATTCGGCCGGCAATAAAAGCGCGCGCTCGCGCGTGCGGAATTGTCCTCTATCATTCCTTCGGATCTCGAATCCGGAATGGATTTGTCGTTCCTGCCGCAATAAAAATTAAAAATTCACAAGTATATGTTCCCTTCTCTCTTTTTACCGAACGACACAGCGTGATACGCGACGGAAGCCCGAAGCGGAAAGTTTTACCACCGTACGAGATAATGATATACCTTTCGTACCGTTATCTCGTGCATTTATCGGAACGGTACGTATAAGCGCCACGCGCACACACACATAGAGACACCAACGTGCAAGTGTAGCGTTATAGCGCGATGCTCTCTCTCTCTCTCTCTCTCTATCGCGGCACAACCCGGGTTTTGTTTTATTTCCTCGAGCGGCGGAACCGTCCGCGCGTGTAATGCGCGTCTGGAAAACGGTTTACTCGTCGCTCCCATCAAACGCTGTTGCGCGTCCATCGCGTAATGACCGGTTCTTACGGACATTACGCGGAGTTTCGTCCGACACCGATCCACGTTGCCGATGGACGCGCTTAGTCCATTGTCGATAATGGCGGAAGATTCGGCGGTCACTCGTGCGCGCGAGAGAGAACCTAGATTTTACGAGCCTTCCGTTATTTCATTCTGTATAGGTTGTTTTTTCGTTATCGGTCTATCTTTATGACCCGACCTGAAATTATGGAGATTGTTTCGTTACTCTTCGTGCTGGATATTTTACCGGAATAAGTTAGAGTTCTACTTTGTCAAAAAAAAAAAAAAATACTCAATTTAGTGAAATTATAATATACTATATTATATATATTACTATATATTTTGTTGTGTGCAAAATATATATTATATATATATATATATTTTGCGCGTGTATGTTTGTCTTGGATATCAGTTTGTAATGTCTATCTTTAAACAGATACGAAGTGCACTTCTTTCCCGGGCCGAGATAGCCATATAGTTTGTACGAGGTGTTGAAGTTATATGTACTTTATCGCGAGACAGAAATCTGCGAAGGCGTGGCTGCGCAAACATCTTAATCGACAGCTCCGAGTCTTGTTTGATCAGTTGGTCTGGGCCGTTTCGCGCTTTCCGTAATCCGACGGTGAGATCCGCGTCCCGCGTTTATCCCATCCGAGAGTCCGGATCTCGATTTCGAGTTTTGCGACGATGTGCACTTAATCCCGTAAAACGACCAAACGATGTCCCCCTGTCGAGGCGACGGGTACACTTGCTGCTAGTTAGAGGATCTTCCTTCATCTCTTTCGTCGCGCGTAGAGGCGAAACGTTCGACACGATAGGATCGAGCGAGGGGGAGGAACGCGCCCGCACCGCAATATCGTCCGCTCGCAAATCACGGCTTAGCCTGCGTCTACTTGTACTGTTATGGCGAATATTTTATGGGGATATTGTAAAATTAAAAAGACGGCTCCGCACCCCACCGACGACGATTCGGCCTGTCTGGTGATAATAAGGGTGCTGGTTTCCGTAGGGTCCATCCGTATATACGCGCCAAGGGCTACGACACACCATATGCCCCCTCCCTCCCTTCGCCCCTATGTTTCATCCCTCATCACCCGCGCCCCTCGCTATTCTGGAAAACGTTTTAAACTGCGCGGGGTGCCAGACCACTATTTGACTTTCATTACGTCTTATGAAAGAAGAAATTTATCGAACAGATTTTTCCCGATAGGCTTTTCCGTATGATCCCCGATCGTGCCGGATTTTACGAATTTTTCCTCTCACCGCACAAGCATATGTGACGATACGCAAAAACACTATAGCACTTTGCTAATTTTTAAATATTTTTTTTTATGTATAAATATCTGTATATTGTTTACATTGGAAACACTTTGTATGAATAATTAACTGTTAAATTTCTAACTCTTTTTATGATACTTATATGATAAATAAATGTTTTTTATTTACGTAATCGCCGTATATTTGACACGTGATGTCGAACTTGACCCTACGAGAAAATTGGACGCGTGTGTGCTTGGCACATCGTGCGAAGTTTGTTGTTTTCGCGGTTTTGTTGTCTCGGGGATATTTGTCAGAGATTGACCGCATCGGGGACCGAAGACAAAAGACAATAGACGACTCGTCGGATGATTATTATTTCGATTTAGGACGCGGTCGTTCGTCAAGTTCCGGCACCTAAATTCTCGGTTAAGGCCGGACTGACAAGGGAGCAATTTGCCAGTTGTTTAAGTGCCAAGTGTTAAGTGCTTTGTCGTTTATGCTTCGCCATTATTGTTTTATGTTTGGCCTCCCCTTTGTCGCGCACTTACACGAGCGCGGGTTCGCTCGCGCGCGGAGGCGAACACTCACGCCGCGCCCGCACACGTGCTCTCGCGTATAGAGGTGCGCGCATAGAGCGATTGAAATTAATTCGTGTTTATGGCCGACGCATAAAGCCCCGGCACCGAGTGTCGAGAGAAGATAGGCAACTTATGCGTCGACACCGGTGCTTTACACTCCTCACCGTCATCGCATTTGCAGAGAGTCTATTTCAGTATTCATGTCTTGCGAAATCGCGACGATTCCGTGTCTTTTCCGAACGATTATTGTCTTCCCCGCGCGCGCTGCAACTTTTCGCGCGAAACGCAGAATCGAATTATATAATATATTTATACGTGAGCGTGTTAATCAAATTTACGGAATCTCAGCAAAATAAAATTTACACGCTGCGCACGCGTATAAATAATCTGAGAAAGCAAGTGATTTAATATAACGATAATTCTCTTAACATTTCTATACATATTTTTTCAAAGAGAACACACAATTGTCTGACGATTAGGTTTCCGGTATTCGAGCAATGCCAGCGGCTACAATTTACGACAATCGGACAGAGGCGGCAGAGTAGGAACGTGCCTAATCTCTCGCGCGCGAAGGGCGATCGATGGAGCGCATAAGCTGGTAACGCGACTGATGGAGGAGCACGCACGTCGAGAAATTCCGATTGCATCCCTCTCTCTGCGCGACGACCCCCTGTCGCAACATCGTAACGCCAACGCGGCAATAAACCAAGGTTTAATCATCTGTCGGATTAGAGCGTGAATCTCATTCGGCTTTACGAGTTTTCAAGATCGACACCCTCCGAGGAGAAAAAAAAAAAAAAAAAAAACAAGGAGGAAAAGGGGGCTTAAATTCGGGGAAAGGATTTTTTTTTTTTTTCATCGTTCGATGCCCAGGCGCCACGTTGACGGAATTGCAACCGTCGATGGCGGTTTTAAGCCGACATCGTCACGCTGTAACGAGATCACGTATCGGTCGCGAGCCTATACGGCGATGGGACGATATTTTGCAGAACACGTCGTCGAGTTTACCGTACATTACATCACTTGATCGTTCGCGGCGCCTTTTTTTACGGCCGGATGTTAAACCGCTCTTACGTTTTTCCCGCTATGGAGAAGAGAGAAAGAGAGAGAGAAAGAGAGAATGAGGCTCGAAACTCGAAGGGCGATATTTTTTTAATCGATCGTGAAATTTCATAGACGCGATAACGAGGTCAGTCACCGGGGCTGCAATATGGACGCTCGTAGAAAATCCCCCTCAATGGCGATTTTGTAACGTTTAGAATGTGCCATTGTGATGCATAGCGTGGCGCGCGTGCGATCACGTGTCCGACGCTCAAATGGATCTTTATCACTACCCGCATCTGTCTTGAAGCGTAATAGCGGTCAGTTGACGGCGCGTTACGGATCAGAAGTAATATGAAAATATTTGATGCGCTAACGAAACGTGACAGATAAAGACACGAGATTAATTCTAATTGATTTCTTCGAGAAACTACTCCTCTTCGCACTGCGACGATTTAGTCTCTTTAGCGAATATGTACACGTCCGGAATGATAATTCCGCGCGTCGTGGTTCACGGCGGATCGTAAACCATCGCATTGGAAAACCGCATAACTGCGAGAGTCGGGCGGGCGATACAGGCGGTCGCGTCGGTTCTCAGGAGGGGGTGGAAGTACCCTTCCGGAAAAAGCGTTTCTGGGTCATTACGCGGCGATAATCACTCTCATAAGCCGGAATCGCGCGCGAGACTCGAAAACTATTAGCATATTAATGGCCGGCAGTTCAGTTAACCCTTTCATCGGCGTCGGGCAGATTTGCATCTCGCTGCGGCGGCGGCTTGGACGGAATGGAGGCGAGCGGTGGCGAAGAAGAGAAGCGACGCCGGGACGGTGGCAGTGCGTTAAAAGCCCCGCTCGGCCACCCTCGCGCGCGAGTCTCGCGAAATTAACATGACAAACTACCCCCAGCAATAAGAGGGTCGAAAAGATATATCGCGCTGGATATGCGGGTGTACGGCAGAAACAATAGATAACGTCGGCCGCTCGCGGGGTAAGGTGGGGGAGAGAGTGGAACGTAGCGAGCTAAAAAGCGAGTTCGGATGAAGAACTCGCTGTTGTATGTATCGCATTTACGCTCCTCTTACACTCCTTGCTGTTTACTCGACGCGTTATTATATCGTTAGGTTATTACATTGTTAATGCAGCCGAGTCATATTAACGTTCGTTGTAAATCATTAATTCATTGCTAACATTTACACACTGTTCAATTCTCGATCTCATCGACGATATCGTAGAAAATGATCTCTGAAAGATCTTTATTCATACTTAAGACTTTTTTCGATGGAAGAGGAAAGATGGGAAGAACGAAGAAAAATGATTTTGAAATTATATCACCCGCGTATTAATTCAGCCGAGTCGCTAACGTTCGTTGTGAATCATTAACACATAGTTAACACATTAATGCACTCTGTGTTTCATTATCGATATCATCAACGTAGAAAATGACATCTCTCTAAAAGATCTTTATTTATAAGACGTTTATCTCTTTAAAAGAGATAAGCGATGAAAAATGATCTTGAAATTTATATTTGTTAAATGACCGAATGTATAACTCGGGTCGTTACCAATTTCGTTTAATGACGTACGTCTGCGATGAAATAGTTCCGGGACTACTTAGATGCGTTATGGTTTCATAAATGAGACGTGACAGGTAGCTCTCTCGCGGCGCGAGACTGCTATAAAATCATCAGAAATCGTAAAAGTCGTTCTCCCGACGTATACGAAGAGGCGGGAAAAATTAGCATACTAATTCGTCTCTCTCTTTCTCTCTCGTTCTCCCACGTTCCCGGGAACTCGTAAACTTCAGTAATTAACGCTTCCGTCCGCTCTATTCTACCGGCGTGCTGCGCATCAAAACTCGTCCGAAAGTCTACTCTGCAAGATGGCCGGCCGTTCGTTCTGATAGCCGCGCCACGCTATTAACTCTTTCCCGTATTTTTCGCGGATCCATCTTAGCGCGGTCGTCTCGTTCGTCGCCCCGTTTCCGCGGACTTGTCGCAATTTGTCGACCGCGCGCGCGTTTATCTCCGAGACGCGGTCCTTTTACGACTTTCTTTTCCCGTCGCAGACGGGGAGACAGGAGGGGAGCACACAAGGCGAGCGAGAAGGTCCTTTTGATGCCGCGGCGGTGCTGGTAATGAGGAGTCAGGATTCTTTCGAGGATGCTGCTCTATAGGGTTGCTACGCCGGGATTTGATAATTACAAGGATTATTTCGGATTTTAAAAGCGCCCCGGTCCCGACCCCTTATCACCAGACCGCGAGAAAATTCTAAATCTGCTCATTAATCGCGCACTGGGTCCTAAGAATATTTTTCTTCTTTTTTTTTTATTTTTTTTATTTTTTTGTCCCTGTTTTTCCTCGCGCGTTTCGCCTTTCCACCTCGTTCGTGTCATCGATTTCGACGCGCTCCGCGCACAGCCGCCTCATTGTGCCGTTTTAATTGGGCTACTCGTGGAATGGTAATTAATTTTTAAGTTAATTGGTATCTCTCTTCGACGCGGTGCCTACCTCTCTCGGTCGTCGAGATTCTCGCGAGATTCAAACGATAACGCGGCGACTCTCACGCCGCTCTCGAGACTCGATTCCACGCCGGAGTGGAACGTCACTCGAATTGTCTACGTCGTTATCGCGCCGGCCCCGACCAATAGATACGCCGCGTTTTCTCCAAGACGCATTTCTCAGCTTGTCACGTATAATTCGCGCATCCTTATTCCGCGACTATGTAAATACTATCTCGATTTCTTTCCTCCTGCCTTCGCGGACTGCGGAATTCATCGTTAAAGGAATACGGGTGGAATAACGTCTCGGTGGTATAGGCACGTCTCGTTAGCAGCTACTCGTCGAGTGGTCGTCTTAACGGAAATAATTGGCCGTCGTTAAGAGCTTAAGCCAGCTTGCATTAACCGTCCGCGGACTCTGTTCTTTCCTCCCGTTCTCTCTTTCCTCCCGTCTTCCTTCTTGTTGATAAGTCTACCGTTTTTCCTCCACGCTCGCTACCGCGCGCGCTCCTCCAGCACGAACGATGAAAATATTTTTGATGGGTTATTAAATTAAACGATTTTTCTTATTGGTAAGTCCCGGCTGCATTCTTTGTCCCCTCCCAATTTCCCCCCCCGCTCTGGTGTCCCGTGGGGCACTTCTGGTGTACTGTAACGCAGGGGTCGTACCATGGCAACCCCTATACAGTAATTATGCTTTTCTTTTTATGTCCGCGCCATTTCATTGGGTTGATATAATAAGGCATTGTTGCCGAGGAGGGCGGGATAGCGTTTTTAGGATACTCGCTTAATTAGATCTCTACTTGCCTGTCCGTCGATGTTAGCGTCGAGACAAACGACCCATTCGCCTGTAAGTGCATAAAGTAATTGTCAGAGATTGGCGCACGCCTTGCCAAGTCAATTAACCTACTTGAATAACTATTATTAACGCGACACGAACGCTTGCTTGTCTTGTGCGATTTTCTTTTGTTTACTCAATAAGAAGATATTAAAAAAAAAAGTTTATGCTCTTTCTTCTCATTCGCGCGCGCAAGGAAGATTTATGCGCGAGAAAGATGGATGGTCGATACGGTTTGTCGCGTTTGTAAAGCAATGTCGATGACAGTGATTACCTCACAGTCATGATCGATAGATCAAGCTGGTTCAACACTTGAATCAAGACGCAGTCTTGCTTTAGAAGCAACTTGTTGCAACATCGACAACGAGTAGGCGGATGGATATAATTATGATTAAATAAAAATATTTCTATAATTGCACGCCGAGCTGTCAGTGTGATTTATTATGCAGCATTGTGAGAGCAGTGAGAAAAAAAGCGAGAGAGAAAGAGAGTGAGTGAGAAAGAGAGGGGAGAGAGAGAAAGAGAGAGAATATATCAAAGGAATTTTCTAGTATTATTAGATTATATTCTATGAGACGTAATATACTTACAAAAATATCACATTTATACGAGGTTACGAAGTATTATACACTGTTAGAACATGTGTTGGTTGTTCCTTAGTCGAGGAACAAATAAAATACAATTTGTTTTCATTCGACTGTGTTAAACCATGTGTTTACATCGTTCAAAGTTGCTGGAGAGGGGAGTCACTGCAATCGTCTCGCACCGAACGCTCCGCGCGCAATGTTTGTTTTTTTCCCTGACGAAAGCAAATTCGATTTTGAAGTACAGAAATGATCGGATCGAGCGACTTACTATCGTGAATCGGCAGTGTCAATTATATTCTCAAACTAATACGCCGTATACACATCTATAATCCGGTTATTTTTATTATTATTGTTAGTCACGGTTTTTAGTTTGTGGATCGATGGATTCGGAAATGACGTGAAGTTGCCGCTCGTAACGTTCGAACGTTTTGTCACGTAGTGTCACTAGTAGCAAACATGGCGTTCGGCGTGTGCGCACGGAAATCGCGCGTGTTGTGCAAATTAACAAAGAATACTGTGCAAAAAGTTATTCCGTATTAGTTTAAGTGTAAACGTCGCGTACGTTAATGTGCGAAGTGACGAATAATCATTACGTAGCATCAATTAACTCGTGGAGTCATCAATTCACGAGCGATTTGTTTTCACGTGATGTGTGAATGTCCGACGGTGATCAACATCACACCTGTAAGTCTATTAATTATATTCTTCTTTAAGATTCGTTTATTTGTTTGCGGTAATATAATATCAGTTTCTTATAAATGTTTGTTGTTCTTCGAGAGGTTTGCTTAAGTATAGAATAGAATTATAATATTTCGTTTGAAATCTTACGCGTATGTGTGACAGAGAGAGACAGAGAGATTGAATAAATTTGCTCATTTACTTATAAAAGCGCTCTGAAATAATATTCTTTAAAGCGCCGAAACCTAAATCAATTGAAAATACATACATCAAATTAAAATTAATAACGGAATAATAGAATTTGAATTGTGTACTAAACCTAAATAGCAAAAATTCAACAAACAAAAAGAGAGAGAGAGAGAGAGAGAGAAAAGGAGGAGAGACAGAAAGAGACGAAAGAAAAGGTTTTCCGTGCAATCTGAAAACGAACTGTCCGAGCAAATCTTGAATGTTTATGCTTGACTTGCAACGCGACGCGCGCAACACATGTGTACAACGCCCACCCATCAGGATAAAAGCGCGCGTTCGTCAGGTTTTGCAATCATATGGAAATAAGGTGCTAAGTAAGAGTTAAGGTGAGCGTGTTTGCCCAAGTGGCGCCAGTCGCATGTCTCTTCTCTCCTATTCTTCGCGTTTCGCCGTCTCGCTTGTCTCTCCTCCCCGCCGTTCGCTCTCACGCACACAGAGAGAAGAGGCGCGTAAGAACCCTTTGCCGACATCTTTTCTCATTAGGGAGCACTAAAAACCTCTTGCCCCGATGTGTGTGTCACGTCTCGCTCAAATGTCCTTCTTCTTGTTGGTTGGAAAACTGGCGCTCGCCGTTTCTCACGCGAGAATTCCTTCGAACACTCCGTGTTCCACTCGTAATAAACTTCCATTTAATTAACCCGCTATTACTTCACCATTCATGCATCGTTAGAGGTAATTAGTTTGCATAATGTCCAACATTGGGAGATTTGACTCGCTCGTCGGACGAATTGAAACTCGTTTGTGTGTGCTGACGCTGGTAATAAAATTCGTTGCCGAGACGCGTCTTTTGAAAGTTCTCGGTTAGATACTCAGGAGAGCAACAATAAATTTTACACTATGCGCGTGTTCGGTTTGAATAGTGGAGGCTGCCGTGATGTATGGATCCTTTGTGTTAAATCGTGAGTTGTGACAAATGAGAGTTGCACGTTGCGTATGACAGAACGAAGCGTGCATGGACAGAGCGCTGTGTTAATGAATTAAAATAAGAATTATTCATCGATCTTATTTATATTGCGGTAAATTACGTCAATTGTTTTTTTTTGTATTTTGATATTTAAAAAATTTCATTTAATATATAAAAGTAATATGTTTAATTAACTCGACGAAAGAAAGAAAAACAACTGTTTTGCTTTGCCATTGTGTTTAATTTTCTAAAAATACTCTTTGTTCGAAAAATCAATCGAATTACAATATCATATCGAGAACAGGATTGTGAAAAATAAATTGATTCTCGCGAGTATGCACTCCGGCAACGAGTTGCACGAAAAATAGGTCAAATGGTCGCTCACTCGGGAGTAAGAAATTGAGATCGTAATCTCTTGAACCCGGAACACGGATTTTCCCCACAAGCTATTCTCTGAAGTAACGGAAATTTGATCATGCCAACGCGGTCCGGTCACCTCTGACATTTAGGTCAAAAATCTCTCCCGCGTCGTTCGGGCGTCGGTTCTGTCTTTCTCGCGACGCAATAAAATTTCGAGTACACAAACGACGCCGGGCGAGAGAGAAAGAGAGAGTGCGCTCTTTTGCGACTTTCTTTCTGCGAGCTCTATTTTAATTTCCCAGTCCCCCGCATCTCGCCGACCGTCCAGGGAACGACCACCTACCCGAGATAAAAGAAGAAAGAGAGACAGAAAGAGAGAGAAAAAGAAAGAAGGAAGGAAGGAAAGATCGACTCGTCCGCATCATTCCTCCCTCGTTTCTCGTGTTTCTTATGTCGCGCGTGTGTTACGCGTCTGTGTGCGTGGCATCCGCGCGCCACGTATCCGTATCGCGACCTCGCGAATTCCCCGAAGTTTCGTCTCTTGGCGGAGTGGCCGTTCTTTACAAGCTTTACGCTTTTACGCGACGTAACTTACGAGTCAACGACAATCTAGACGAGCGACCAGAGAAACGACGGGGATATTACTTCCTTGGGTTAGGTTAGGATCAACCAGAAGGAGAGACCAGGGTTACCGACCCAAGTACCTCGAGTGCGCACAAAGCGCACCGTGTCGAGTTCCTTTAATGCGCGTCCCCCGCGTGCCTTCCTCCCCGTCGCTAAATCCTCCTTGTCCGTCTAGCCGGGCTCTCGCTTCTATCGGCATTAAAGCGCGCGCGGGGCGAGAGAGGACGACAACGATGTCCTCTCCTTGTACAACGTTGAGCCATTGTGGAGCATGACCGGGGAATACGCTCGTCGACGACGACGCCGTCTTGTTGAACGGAAATTCGGACGATATCGAGCTGGCTCGCGTTGCACAGACTCGATGTCGGGTTTCAGCGCCTGTTCGAGAGCACTTAAGGTAGATCTGAGTCGGATGAGACAATGACGACGACGCGCTGGTGGCGGGCGAACATCGTCGTCGTCGTCGTCGTCGTCGTCGTCGTCGTCGTCGGCACGTTGATAGTCGGAAACTTTGGAGTAGGTAGGATATTGCATAATGTCCCCTGGGCTATACATATAAGTTAGAGGAAAAGCTCCTCGTGCGACTTCGAGGACGGTCCGATCGTAACTCTACCGAATATTGCCGATATTAACGTTACCATCCGTGATATCGTTGGAGTGTTTAACCGTCGCTTGCTCCTTTGTGTCAGTAGATTGCAATAACGTTGTGCGCTGATTTCAACAGCTCGAACGATCTTCGTGGCTTTGATAAAGATAATGAATTTGCTTGCGAGTGCGAAATAATATCTTGTGTTTCTTGTGTGATTATAAAATTTCTCTATTATAATGCTTAGTATGTTTTAAGCAATTAAATTAATCTCTCGCTTTCTCTCATTATACACGGAAAAAAAATGATGTTGAACAGCATCAGTTTAATTGAAATATATCCTGATAATGTTGATGAAACTATACGAAGCAGATAGTTGCTTTAAGAATCTACATATTAATCACATATGCAAGTGAATGAACTATTTATTTTTGTGATAACTCATTACGTCTTTAATTGAAGCAACTCCATTTTTTTCGTGTAATAATTTGTTTTTATTAGTTTTAATTTTTATAAACTAGCAATTCTTTATTCTTTTGATCTTGTATAAAGAATTTTATTTCTTGAAGAATCTCACTGTACATATATTTGAAGAACCTTTGCAGTAATATTTCTTACTCGAAAAACGGCATAAAGAACATCATTTCTAAATATAAGTGTCGCGTCCAAAGAAGAGGGATTGCTTAAAGTATTTTTATTCGTATTCTAATGGAAAACCGACGAAACGAGGAAGATGGGCGGGAGGGAAAGAACGAGGTGTCCCGAAGTTTTTCGGGGTGGTTGTCGGATATAATCACTGCAAGACCATCCCTCCTAGTCTTCTCACTGGTACCGCTCCTATTCCCTTTTTTTTTTTTTATTCCGTGACTCCTGTCTCCTTCCATCTCAACGCTTTCTCCTTTTCTCGTCAACACAAGTTCCCTCCCTCCTCTTCCCATACTTCGTCTCACGGTATTGTCCCTTTCAGTCCCCACGGGATTGCGGGGCCAACACGGCGAGATATCGGATCAATTTTTTAAGCCGAGGGTGCCGAGACTTTACACTTCTTGAGAGACGACATTGGGGTGGGCGCAGTCAGAAACCTCCACTCGGCTCTCGGGGGTTGGTGCTTCGGTGTCGAAGACCGGGATGAGGGTGAAATCAAGCCGCGAAGAAAATTAAAACGAGGATCCGAAGGATCTTGAAAGGATCGCGGCCAGGATGCTCACGCACCTTCATCACCGCTACCTCGCAACGGCGTTCACTTCTTCACCAATCTCGTCCCCGCAACATCTAAATGCGAGTCTTTCTCTTTCTCTCTTTCTTCTCTTAGCCTGCCGACTTTCTTTCCTCGGTCAAATCGACTTCGTGCGAAAACGACACGATTGCTCTTCGTCTTATATATTCAAATACTCTCTTTTCTCCACCCTTTTCGTCTTTTACGCTCTCGTGCATCCTTGATTTTCTCGCGCTTACATTCCGTTAATGCTCATTGTTCGTGTTCGTTCAATTTTCGTAATGAGAGCCGCTCTTGAACATCTCACCGTTTATTTATTAAGAAGGCTTTAAGATTTTATAAATAAACTCTTCAGTACGTGGATATATAATATTCAAATTTGTCCGTGTGCGCTTTTTAATTTAAGGACTTAAAGCGATTTTTATGTTATCATTGATTTACTATATACATGTATATTTTTTATCAGTCAAAATTAATTTTCTTACATATTCCGAAGCAACTTCGAAGTTGCTACATGAACTTTAAACCCGACTGCAACGAAATTCTTCTATATCCTGTCTTTTTTTTCTGTTTTTCTTATTTTCTTTTTTGTCAATGTCATTTCCACTCTTTTTTACGCTTTCCCGGGATGTACGTACGTACTTCAGTGCCATCGATCGTTCGAAGTTACGCGAAGAGTTTTTAATTTATCTCGACGATGCGACTCGCTTTCTCCCCTTCGTCGTCGTATACGAAGACGAAGGGAATTTGAAGTCGTAGTAAACGGCAAAACGCCGATCGGATCCTCGCAAATGGATACTTGAAAATGTCAGGATGCCGTTTTATAAACAAGCAGACGTGCGCAACGACCGCGGAGGCGTAGAGAAAACCAGGATGTAAAGCCCGAGCCTTCGGGCGACTTCGCGAAATAGCCGTGAAACGGTTACTTCGTTTTAGAGCAAACGACAAAAAGCTGTCGGTTATGACTTGTGCGATACTCGCGCGCCCTTTCCCGAAAGTCTCTCGCGCCCGAATACGGGGCGGGCTTTTTACGAGACGAGTAATTTCGATTCGCGGCCGTAAACGCGAGCGAGTTCTACGGCGCGATCTATAAAGCGGGACGGTATTAGTGCGTTCGATCGAATTTTTGCTAGCACACGCGCGAGCGCCGGGCGCTCCTCTTCGTAAATCGCTTCATTTCCCAGTCCGAGGATTATAACGCCCTCGACTGCCAATAATAAAATAAATCACGGCCTCGTAAAGGCATCCGTCATGCCACGGAACCGGCGTTCGGTGTCTGTATATATGTATGTATGTGTGCACGCGAAACTACGATGCCGTCAGTCGGTTGCGCGTTTTCTTCTGTTCGGCGTTGCGGTTGTAATATAGTTTAGTGCTAACGCACGAATGCTTAGAGAGAGCGACTGACTGAGCGCGCACGGGAGATGTTGCCTTAGTGGACGCGAAAGCCGTGGGGCTATATTTCTTTATTTAATGCTGGTAGTAACGCCTTGATGGCAAATCCGTTTTATTCTTAGGCTGACTCAGCCCACAAAAGGTACTGCCCGAGAGAGAGAAAGAGAGACGAGAGCTCTTCGCCGATGTTCGCGCGGCAGATCTTATATGGCATACTCGGGGTATTACTCGCCTCTTCTCGCCCGACGATTCGCTCCCTTCCGCGCGTCATTCTCGCGCTTATCGTTCACGCGAGCTTCCGCGGCGCGTTATGCTTCCTCGCGGTAAAAGCGAGGCGAATTAATGATCTGATCGTTCGGAACTGAAAGAGCGTTACACTGTTACTTCGTAATTTATATATTACTTAATGTAATTGTTAATGAATTTTGTGTAATGAAAAATATTCTTCTTTCGCCAATAGTCAGTCAGCGATTGAATTGTATAAGATAAAACACACACGGATATCGAATGAAATAGATATGCAGAATGCATTCAGCTAGGATACACGGTTTGTGCATCCTACGAGACGAGCGGAATCACCTTCAAAACTCTGTCTGCGCACTATAAAATACTCACGGGAATTGGATGGTCGGCTCTCTCGCGCGTATACGATCGCACTACTCCAATCCATTTTCGAAACTTTTCCATTGAAGCGTCGCGGAAAACATTGAGTAGCCATTGGGACCGGAAACGAGTAATTAGAGCGATCGCGACGGGACGCTATCGGGAAGCTGAATTTACGGTCGTCGTTATACGCGGACAACGTTTAACGACCGGCCTGACCTAATTGCGCGCGGGAGCATCGAATGGCGGCGGCATGCGAGCGTCGCGCCGATCATTTTTGCAATAGCTCTTTAGCGGTACTTCTCCCGAATTTGCGAATAACGACCGGGTTTTTTTTTTCGGAAGATCGATATAAAAAGCTTTTTACGACGGACGTTACGCACGTCTGCGCGCGTCGTTGTACCGCGCAAGTTCCGCATGCGTGCGTACGCGTGCGTTTGTATGAAGGGCGATCGGAGGTACGGTATACGAAAGAGAGGAGAGATGCATGAAACCAATAAAACAGAAAATAATAACCATGGGGGTAAGACGAAACGCTTTTCGTGACGTTCTTATACGATCCCGATGTTAGAGCAAACCCAATTGGCTGCAAAAGCAGTCAGTGCCTCGAATTGTTTGCATTTATTTGGCATATTTTTACGATATTTATTTTCCCGCCACGCGGCGCTCCTAAGTCAGTCACAGCCAGCTGTTTCGCCCCGTCGTTCCTGAAGAAAATCGTAAACGGGGTACGAGGGACGAGAAAGAAACCGCGAGCGATATAAAACGCAGAAGCACGATAAAACGGAAGGCGGTGTCTCTAAGTTTTCCGACGTCTGAGAGAGAAAGAGAGAGAGAGAGAGAGAGAGAATGTGAGTTAAAACTCCATAAATTCATCTCCTCAAGATTTACGTCACATGACACACCTCCTTGCGCATTTATTTATGGTTTTTTATATACATCTGATTTTTCCTAAATTTATTTTTATTGTCCGCGCGTTGATTTCCAGGATCATTAACATCAACTCGATATTCCGATATTACTCAAACTTAGGTGTGGTAACGAGTATGCATCGCAGTTAGCATACAAAGTTTACTGTTATGTAAAGTGCGCGCTCACAATAGCGCACGCGTGCACTTTCGAGCGTTTAATGGGCACGCGCGGCTACGAGTGGCGTACCTTCGCGCGGCGCCGAGATAAATTGCATAATCGCCGCCGTAAATTCGCCGGCACAACCATTATTTTTAATCTAAAGCTGTTGCTAAACACTTCTCTAACGAGGCGGGAAAAGTTCACCGTAGAAAATGTGCGAAAGTCTACGAGAGAAAGAAAGAGTCGTGAAATACTCGATTATTTCTGATATTATTATTCGACCTTCTTAAAAATTAATATTTAACAAGCAGTATTGAATAGAAAAATAGTTGCGCACTTGCAGTGATGCTTTTACTCAATAATTTTTCTTAGACTTTTCATTACCTTTTTTTTTTTTACCGCATTTCCCGCTCGCTTTAAAGCCGGTAGTAAGTGATAACCCGAGATAAATATTATACGCGCGATGGAATAAAACCAGCGCGCGGCAGGCGGATAGGCTCGTAGCTCGAGACCGTAAAGACCGCCGCAACAACTTATTGCGGCCGTCGGATCGTAGGGCGTTAAGTGCCGCCCGTGAAAATCGAATGTGAAGAGGAAATTAGCCCGGTAAGGGTGCCACACGCGCGGATGGCCGACTGTAAAGATAAAGCCGGTCCGGGAAAATTTCCGAAGCCGCGAAAATAAAAGTTCGCATACGGCGAACGTCTCTCTCGCCCGAACGTATACCTTTTTCCTCGAGCTTTATTCGCAGCATAAGCTGCGTCGCCCTCGTTTTTCTTCGTGGCGTTTCTTTTGGGGGAGATGCAGGACGCAGAAGAGGGTCGATTTATCCTGCGGGCTGTCTTTATTATCGGAATGACGGAGAAAGAGAGAGAGAAAGCCGATCGCTTTTCGCCTTCTTTACAACCGCGAATGCAAATAGCGCCCGTATCCGCTCGCAGTTCGCTCGACTTCCTGTCGAAGGATGCCCTCGAACTGCCGAGGGACCGCCATTACTTAACTGCTACGGCAGAAATAATAAAATGCAGATCTCAGGCGGACGTGGAAACTCGTTAAAAGCGATCCGATGCATTTTCCCTTACTATGCGAGTTTCAAACTAATTTTATTTTAATGCTTGCTTTAATTGGAAGTGTGCGCGCGACCTGAAAATTTTGTCGCGTTCGACATAAAAAAAAAAAAAAAAAAAAATTTAGAATATACTCAATATTTATTCGTTGAATATTTCGTGTAACTCTCAGTTGTTCAAAATTGTGGAATTTTACAATTTATTTCTGCGCGAACCGATATGTTTAAATATAAATACCGGTAATTCTCGAATATTTTATTTTAAATCGATGCTTATACAAATATAATGCAGATGAGAGTTTGTCAGAAGATTACGTTCGAATTTCCATGAAGCGCGACGATACAAATGACAGCGGATTGAGCCGTGCCGCGAATGAAAATATATGCCGGAATCGATACCGCGACGATATCGTGCGAGAAAGACAAGGACCGGAATCGATTTTTTTTTTTTTTTTTTTTTTTTTTTTTTTTTTTATTCGAAACCGGCGCGCCCGCGCGACGCATCTTCGGAGAGAAAAACGCGTCGCCCGGCCTCCGGGCATTAGCAGTGATATTTTATTCATGAGGCACCTTATATACACGCGGGTGCCTAACCCAAACCGAGTGCGCGATGCGCGCGAGAGCTACTAAATAAAACATCCATACGCGCCTCGCCCATAAATTTGTACACGGCTGATAGATTTACAAGCCGCCCTTTGCCGAACTGATATTTAAATTAGTCCAAATACGGAGCGGCACACCGCGGAGTCAACGTCGCCGCGGGTGGCGAGTGCCACTTCGCCACTCCCTCCCCCTTTTACCCGATTCCGGGAAAAAAGAGGGAAGAGGGAAAAATATGCTCCCCGCGCGCGCGCAAGTTCCCGCGGTGGGCGGTGGAACGAGCTTGGTGGCGGCTGCGACGCGACGCTTTGCCTCGCGTTTTTGCGGAAAATCCACTTCGCCGCGACGTATATCACTTGCAGGTATTAGTTGGAAACGAAAGGTCGATACGCGATAAATCGAGTTCTCTTCGGAGCACTCGTGTATTTGGCTACGTGATGGAACAAATTTCTCTCTCTTCTCCAACTGCTTTCCACATTAAGCTGTAGAGCGATAGTGACGTTCAGATTTTACCACTTTGACATTTTTATTTCAAGTAAGTTTCAATATTGACAAATTTAGCGCCAAGTTTTCTTCGATAGAAATTTTAACGCAAATAGCACATTTTCTGTGTCGCTTATACATTTATTAATGAAAGATGTGAATATTTTATTTTTAATCTCAATTCCTGGTCTCTTGAAATTAAGATACGTTATATTAAGATACTCGTTCACGCTTATCGTTTAACGGGTACTTACGTAAGGTCAAAAGGGAGTTCGCAATTAAATTCTCGAGTCGTTCGCGCTTCGCCTTCACGAACGAGCACGCACGCACGCTCTTCATAATACATCAAAATCATTAGGCAGCCACTCGGGGCGTCCGATAACGCTTCCTCGCCAGTATCTTCAGTAGCCTAGTGCGGCCCACTTGCTCAGGGTTGAAAAGGGATTGAAAAGACAAGGAGAATTAAGTGCGCGACGCGCGGTGCGCCCCCGCTTCTTTCGCCAAGGGTCGCGCAGCTTCACATGTTCACCTCGCCTCGCTGCGAGGGTGTAAATAATGAACGAAGGGATGATACGAGGAGGCAACGAGAGGGTCGTCGCTTCAGTAGGTCAATATCTCGCGACCTAAAACACATCCTCTCAAGAAAGCGGCGAGCTGAGGGGATGGAAAAAAGAGTCGTGGAATTGGTAAGACGATATTTGTCGAGTTACAAACGTATCTCGGTTCGCAAACAGTCTCGAGAAAGAGTATCTTCGACGGCCGCCGTCAAAAAAGTAACCGGATCAAAGTGAGAGCTCGACAAAGTCAGAGTTTCGCATGCGAAAAATCCAGCCGGAAAATACACTTTGAAGAGAGTTTTTGGCATACGTCCTTGAAAACTCGCGCGCGTGTGTGTGTGTGTGTTTTCGATGTTAATCAAGCGCAATGGCGCGCGAGGAATCATTCGCGCTCGATGATCTTCCGCGATCGACGTCGAGAACACACAGTCGTCGTTTTACGATACCGTCGTTTCCGATGCACCAAGAAGCGCGGCTTTACGCGCGGAATATGCTAAATCGAGTCCGCGGAAACTCAGACCACGTTTCCTCTCCATGCAAATAACTGGAAGGTCTAATGACGATCCCATTCCGTGGGCGCAAATCGACGGCACCAATTTTTCTTTCCTTCTTTAACTTTCTGTTTTTCTCGTTTCCCTTTTCTCTCTTCCTTCTCGCGCCCTTTCTTCTTCCCGCCGCCGCCGCCGCCGCCGCCGCCGCCGCCGCCGCCGCCGCGCTTCTTTTCCCCTTCAGTGTCTCGGCCCATTCTGCTCGGTAATGGTACGTGCCGGCGCGAGCATTCGGATGCAAAGCGAGTCGTATCACTTTGCTGAAAGAATCTTCTCTTACGGTTCTTCATCGGCGAAGAGCGCACTTCTATCGCGCGAGTCCGCATGCGAAAAGAATAAGAGACGGGGCGAATAAATGTAAAGTAAAAGTAGCTGTCGTCGCGCGTTTTATCTTAAAGCGCGATGGCGCGTTGCACATCTGCGCAACGATAACAGAAAACGGTCACGCGATATAAAAATTATTAATACTTCGTAGCGAGTGTGTAACAAATTAGTAATAAATAGTTGTGGATATCGGGGCGCTATACAGGCCACATATGTGTATTATATACGACTTATAAGATAGAGAACACACGTGACACACACAGTGCGTCTATTTTAGGGCGCGAGGCGTATCGTGACAAAATGAAAAGGAATAAAAGGGCAAAGGGACCGGGGCGTATACATGTCAGACCGACGGACTAATGACACGAAATTCTTTTTCGTGACCAAATAAATGTCTTGATTCATTTAATGTTTGCCTGCTCATTTATTTACGGCCAAATTGAGGGGAAATTAGGTCAAATGTGGGAAGGGGGAGAAGCGGTACCGGCGAGCAATCGAAGACACGACACGGGACAAATAACCCAAAGTCGCCGGCGTAGGAGGGAGTGTGTGTAGGAGACGCCGATAAGGGCGTAATCTTACACCTTTCCCTTATGGGCTTTGCCCACACGAGGTCACGTTCCTCCTTGTTTGCCCTCTTTATTACGTGCAGAAGAGAGGCCGCTCAGTTGCCTGGAAACCCGACACATCCGATACAAGCGCGACAAGCCGGCTGGCAAAGAAAAAAAAGGGGGGGGAAAAGAAAGAAATGGATCTTCTTTGATGAGAGTAGATACAAGCCGCGGGAGTCCTTCTGAGGGCCCTTCGCCCTTCGTCTTCTCTCTCTCCTCCCTCTACGCTCCGAACGGGGACGAAGTGTTCTCGGAACTTCAGCAGAAGAACCTTTCAAATAATGTCGCATCAGCGAAAACGAGTCGCGGCAACGGCGCAATTATGTGCCATCTACTGTTTATTTTGCAGGAGAAACCGTCGTAAGCGAAATTTTAAAAAACGCTTGTGTGTAGTGCGTTACATTTTAATGAGCGCGCCTCGAGCGTTTCGCTCGAACTTCTAAGTCGGACTGTGTAACGCCGCTGAAGTGTGGTGGGTCGTGTCCAATTTTACTTCGAACCGCGAAATTCACACGCGAGTCACGCGCGACAGCGGCGTGAATAATGGCGCTTAACTCAGCCGCGTAGCTGAAATCATTCGCCAGCATTTGTCATTAGTTGTCGCACGTAACGCGTGTACAATCCGAGAGAGACGACATTTTCAGTCCCGTAATTTTGTTTTGGTCACGTGTACATTATGCAAAAAAATAATTGGATTTTTTTTTTTAGCAATTGCACTTTTTTCCGCATTTTCAAACTTTTTCATCGTCGCGCGAAATTATATAAAATTCTTCGTTAATCCCTCGTCACACGGCGGGGATATAAATGGGAAAAATTAATTCGACATTGAGCAGATGTCGTCTCACCCACGCGGGCCCCGCGAATACACGGCCGCGTTGCGGCGCAATGTGCCGTAATTAAATCCGCCGTAATGCGTAGAACGATTCGGCATCGCCACCTCCTCCTCCTCTCTCTCTCTCTCTCTCTCTCCGCATATCGTATACGCACATGTATGTCTCGGTTTAATATTTATCGCGTAATAGAATATAACCCGTCAGTGGCCGGAACGGCCGCGTTTACGTGGTTGGTTAACTCAGGAAGCACGGGGAACGTAAACTCGAAACTAAATCCAAACTAACCGAACTCTCTATGTTTATCCCTCGCGCTCCATCTCTCCCCGTGCTGTTCGTACACACCCTCTCTCCTTTCCGCCCTCGTTCTCGCGACCGGTTATGTTTCATGCTCCATGTGATTCCGCGGTGTTTCATCCGCGGCTATTTCACCGGGACGCACTGCGTGCGCTCATCGGTCGCGCGTGTGTGTATTGGTTCGCGCACAATCTGCCATTCAAATACTATAGAGATTTCTGGGATTGATTCTAAATGCTGAAAATTCAGAACGCAAACATAGAAAATTTTGTGAACGTTGTGTTCTATTTACGTGTGAATTCCAAAAGATCTTTAACTTTATTGTCAAATATCTAAATGTTGCCTGTGTAGAAAATATTCTTGTCGGATTTTAGATACACTAAAACAAAAGTATTTAGTATTAATTTTTTATAATAATTCAGAGCGATCTTTTTTGCAAGATTACGGCCCTGCGGGGCATCGTTTGCCATCGCGCGGATCCATCGAGCGGATTGTATTATTACGTGTGGAAACGTAGAACCGCGCTCGTGTGCACACGCGCGTGTCGTGTGTGTCATGGAATCGTAAACCGGTAGATATTAAACTTTTACAATCCCAGCCAGCTCGCGCTGGCTGTCTGGCTGGTCGGACAAGAGGTTATGATGATTAGATGTAACTCGATAATACGCGGGGGCTCGCCATCGCGACAGTGCAGCCCTCGCTCTTTGCCTTCCAGTATGTTGGCAAAAGCCACGGTCGTTAAAGATGCCGTTAAATCGGCGAAAGCTAAAAATCGTAAAAGTTCACCCCCTCCGGAGAGCTCCGCGAATCAGAGCCGCGCATGTATCGTATCGGGAGAAACGCACTTATATCTCGGCGCTTTAATTAACAATGTTTACTCACGCACGTGATTCGTTTTGTGTTTATGGAAGGTTATTGCTTTCGTTCGTTCTCCGCTCCTGTCTGAGGAAAAATAATAGTAATTATATATTTTTACATATCTCTCGCGAAGAATAAAAGAAGAAGTGGAATTGTGTGTGACCGCGTTTGAAAAAATATACGGACGAGCATTTGCATCGAGTTCGTTCGATGATCACATACCGATAAATATAGGAACGATTGCTTGCAGAACTGGTTTTCTTACTTGCGTTTTCTTACTTGCGTGTCTCTGATCCCATTGCACGCGGCGGACAGACTGTCAGCGATTGCGTAAATAAGATTTGTAAACCTTGTATATATCATAATTGTACTTACAGCAGGTCTATATACACGCAGCGCGGCGAAATCGAGCATAAAGCACACTGCGCGATTGCAATTTTCACGTTTGGAATTATGCAAATAAGAGAACTTTCCCCGACTATCATATTTGTCTGATACGGACGCGCAAGCAAACATTGCGTAATTTTATGTACTGCTGTGTTTTATCGAGTCCCTGTTTGCTGCGATCTGCGAGAGAAAGAGAAAGAGAGAGCGTTACTTTGTTTCGCGTGCGGAATCACGGTGAGCGTATCTCACTCGGTCGTCGTTAAAAAAACGTCTTTCTTTGTTACGGGAGGATATGTAAGAAACGGAAAGACGTAAGAAACGTCTCGAGTCGATCGTCGAAACATACGGCAGTCGATCGGGCATCCGGGTGCGCATTTTTATGTCCCGACATAAACGTAACGGCGAGTCGTAACGCGTGCCACGAGCAAATGACATTGCATATCCAAGTGAACCCGCTTGCTACTACCCCTACGTCGGTCGTAGCCGGGTCCGCATAATAATTCTCCGTATTATCAAAGCCGGAGTGCGCGCGTTGTTATTAACGTTTATATCGGGCAAGATAACGCGCTCTCGCCGCGCTACCGCCGAGAGAGAGAGAGAGAGAGAGAGAGAGAGGATAACGATCGTCGTCGCGCGCGGAATCGCTCGGTTTAGGCGGGCACGTCGGTTACAATTCCGGTTATTGGACGTAATTCGTGATTGGCACCGGCCGTTTCTCCCAACTTAGTGCTAATAAATTCGACCTGCCGCTCTTTCGAGCCGACGCGTTATATACCCCGCGTCTCACTCGCGAGGGGAGAGATCGAGATCTTCGTAGGAGAAGTAGGAGGATATAAAGCGGTTTTGCTCCAGCAGTTTTATGAATATGCTTTCTCGGCGTGCAGCACCCTTTGCGCCGGAGCAAAAGTCGCGGAGCGACTCGTCGGGAAAAGAGGGTTGAAAGAGCCAAGAGCGAGTGTTATAGGTGAACGATAATTTATCGACCACCCTTGTGAAACAAGGGAAACCTTTTCGCGATGTTTCGAAAGTTTTTCCGGAGTTTCACGACGCTTAAGAGAATTTAAGTCGCGGAGCTCGTGCGACCCGATAGTTATCGATGATCTCGAGAGCGCGTTGCATTTTGTTTGTCACGCTCGAAACACTTTTATTGCGCGAGACATAAAATGAGAGAGAAAGGAGATGCGCGAACGCGACGTAACAAGTGACACGAAGAGAATTCGCAAGCAATAAAGAATTATTTATCTCTCTTTCTAAGTTCTAACAAGTAAATAAATTTCCTCTCTTATTTGCGCGAATTTTATTATCTCGAACATCTTCCCGTATTGGCATTCAAGCCTCACAGAAGGGATGTCTGGCCAGTCCTTAATTTTATTTAGCCGTCTGGAGATTGACCTCTTCGGAGGCGAGGATTCGAGATAGGCAAAAGCTAAGGAAATTCGTTTACGATCGAAATTCAGTTTCAGTCGATGCACCACTCGCGCAAGCGAGTGGCGAGTTTCAAGTGAAAAACTGAGTTTGCTGGCAGACGCGAGAAGTAAGAAAGCAGAAGCTCTCGAGTGCGCTTCCATCGTTCGGGCTTATCGTTCGGGCTTAATCTGATTTTGAGAAGCGCATTGTTTAAAGCCACGGTAAATAATTTACGGGGCTCTCGCGTGTATAATAAAGTTTCCGCCGCGATGATCGGGACGGAGTCTTGGCGAGGCAGTCTCGCGCGGTTGATGGACGAGGAGAAGCCGGAGAAACTTTGCCCTTCCCTCATGCAAGACGCTCAACTTCAAAGACGGAAGTCGATGTCGGGGCTGAGCGAATATTTCCCCCGACGAAATTCTGCCGCCCTTCGTTCGCTCGTGATAGCCTGACAAACTCGTGTTTTATCGCATTATTTATTGCCGCGAGACACACGAGCTCTTTCTCTCTCTCTCTCTCTCTCTGTTTCTCTCATGCCATAGCAAACTACCACTAACGCGTACACACCCTCGGTGTTCCTTGGGCCATCGACGTCCGCATACGCGTGCACACATACGCTCGCTTGCACTGTCGTTATTGATGGATTCCACCCTTATGAAATATCTGGAAGCTCGGTACGAATTTATTGCGAGCAGTTCAACCGGCTTTATCTCGTATTGTTCATGATAAACCCGCAGTGATATCCACGAGATATTCCGGAAGACGATCCTAAAAAGCCCCCGATGAGCCGTTATGTACGACTCTCTCTCTTTCTTTCTCTCTCTTTTTTTCCGCGCGTCTATCCTCGCCTCGACGTGTATAAATACGTACGCGATCGCGCGACGCAAGCTGAGCACAGACATTAATTCGGTAAGTGGATGATGGATCACGGAAAAAAGAAGAGGTCGAAAAGAGAAATGTTTCTCGTGAGTTTGAGTACCTTTCACGTCGGCTATTAGTATCGTTTTAACAATAGCGTGACTACATCCCTATCTGAAACTCTAAGGTCACGAAAAATACACATAGAGAATTGTCGGTGTATTAGTTGTACATATATAAATAAATGTTCTTTCTGTTTACACACGGGAAAAAAACCACGTTGTCGTTTCCATCAACGTTAAATCCACGTGCGATATAGAATTTATGAAATATTTGCGACTTTTTTTTTTTTGTTATTCTTTGTTTCGCGCGACAACGCGACTACGTTTACAAGCGACTGCGGGCCGTGAAATTTTCACCTTCTCGGAATAATTTCGTTTAATGCGCGAGAGTAACTTCAAAACTCCTCCTCGTCGCTAAACGAGCGACGACATAATTATTCTTCCTGCGGTGGAAGGTGCGCAACGAGGCTGAAGGAGTGTAAGCGCGAGGGTACACGAGCGAGATATTTTATTAAAGAAAATTTTCATAATCGCGCTCACATCGTTGCCGACGCGCTGTTTTTCCGGGACTTTGGGCGTCGTTAAAAGAATTTGCACGCGCTCGTCAGCCGCTCGTCCGTCCGTAAAGAGAACGCGAAGGGCCGAGAAATCTGTCTCGTCTCCTCTCCGCTTCTGTCTCTTCAAAAAAAAAAAAAAAAAAAAAAAAAAAGAAACAAAAAAGAAGCGTATGTCCGTTCCGTGACTGTGCGTCGTGTATGCGCGGCACACCGTGTATGTGTCGAATTCTTCCGTGATTATACATGCCGATCGCGTCGATCTGGCTGTCGTTTCTTCTTGAGAGGGAGGAATTTGGGGCAGGTTGCGGTTCGACGGTGCACGCGATCCCGCGAAATCGACGGTTACGGACGCCTTTCAGTCGTCGCCGTTGCCGTGCCGACCGTGTTTCTCTCCGCAAGCGCGACGAAGCACACAATATCAAAACGAGCAAAAACGTTAGCGCGCTCGCGCGGTCGAGATCGCGTTTCTCGCTATTACGCGCGAGAAAGAACGGCCATTATAGCGGCCGGTGCGCGTCTTATCCGAGAAGAAATTGACCGCGGGTATTATCCGACGTACACACCGCGGACATGCGAATTCAGGGAAGGCCGCGCGGGAATGACGTAAAAGTAGTCAGGCGGCGATATTTTTACGTTCGATTCAATTTCACAACGCTGGCGCGACACCGTCGTCATCGTCGTCGTCGTCGTCGTCGTCGTCGTCGTCGTCGCCGCCGCCGCTTCGTGACACGCAATGGCGGAGCCATTTCCATCGCTTTTGCTCTCTCTCTCTCTCTCTCTCTCTCTCTCTCTCTCTCTCTCTCTTTCTCTCGCCACAGACGCTGACGTTAATGGCACTGCATGCGAGGCGCAATAACACACGGCACTCGATGCTTATTTTATGCATCTACTCTTTCGACCGAGAGTACTCACACGGGGACTATTACGTGTTTCAGGTGGACGAGCGTTTTCTATCCGGTGATAAAGGAACTGTCAAATGCAAGATAAATGGATCACCAATGCGGCCGGTTCGCGAGAGTTACGAGCGGCAGTTGAAATCGTCGCGGTGAGTCAACGTTTTAGTACTATTATATCGATAAGAAAAATAATAATAACTTTATTGCACAAATACAGACAAAAATGTAAAGTGCGCAATAGTTTGTATAGTCCTGAATTTACACAAAAAAGCGAGATTGCAGCACACAATTGCTGAATGACAGCTTTTATGTGAAGGTAGAAGTGATTTTCGCGAAGTGCATGCGCGCAGAGTATATTGGAATTTGAAATTTCGAAAATTAGAACAGTCTGATTACGAAACAATATAGTCTGATGTTACAAGCGCCACGTCGCGCGTCTTAACTTTCCGCTTTAATAGAGATTCTCGGCCAAGACCAATCTCTCTCTCTCTCTCTCTCTCCTTCGCCTATCTCCACCTTGCATCCCCCGGACCCACCCACCGACCACCGTTCAATTACGCAGTCATTAACTCGCGATTGTCTCTTTCGGCGTAACCTCGTTACGCCGACTTGAATCCCGGGCGCGGCAATATTCCGCGCGCAGATCTCAACACAGATAGGCTTTTAGCGTATTAGCAGGCACAATGTGACAATGGAACGTAGTCTGCGCGCTACGGGAATAGCAAATGCTGCCACTCTATCCGTTTCCCATACAATGGCCGCCCCGTCCTGCCAGTGTCTGGTGCAAACTGCAAATAGCCAGGCGAAACACGTATTTCATAAACGCCCGCAACATCGTCAGCGAAGCTCTTTCTCTTCGTGCTTTCGTTTCGTGAGAAGATACTTACGCGTTTAAACCTCGGAAAGATTTTCATTTTTTTCACAAGTTAAAAATATCTCACGATCGCTATATCGGTGTTAGAATGTCAAAGGAATGTGAGAGTAAACACATTATCAGATTTGGAAAAAAAAAATATATAAAACACATTTTATTGCGACAGTTTATAAACTTATATTATGTGTCGGATTATATTGGGTCACCATATGAATATATATATATATATATATTTGTTAAGATTCATATTTAATACATTGTTGTACGATTATACGTTGTAATATAAATATTTTTTTATGTGGGCATTTGAGTTGAAAAATCTCAACATGCATCGCCCGTCGCGCATAGAGAGATTTATCTTTCTACTCTACGAAACGATTCTCTTCGCATTTAAGATTTAATGACTCTCCGTGCGCGCGCGCGCGCGTGTGTTCCCCCGTGTATGACTGATTGTATCGACGGCTCCGTGACTTGGCTCTAAAGCCGTTCGCTTCTGTTCGCGCAAAACAGGCACCGCCGTCAGCGATATTACGTCAAACGCTCGTATAACCAGCAACTGCTATTTTATTTCTAAAGCTTGCGTGTGTGTGTGGCTGGATTTATATTATTCGATTTCAAAATCCCACCCGAAGATTATACACTTGATTATTTTCTCACATAATTTAACACAAAATTACACGTCTCTTTTTTATATTATACTTCAATGTAATATTTCTATTTTATATGACCTTTCGCGCAATGTATTCTCGCGATACTTATACGCCGTCAACAATACTAAAACAATTCCACGCGTGACGTTCTACGAGACGGGCTATTTCGCATAGAATGAGTCAGCTTATACGTCCGCATCAGAATGCGTCGCGTTAAGCTGCCTTTCGGAAATACACTCGGGGTTGAAACAGCGGTCACATAAACCCGACTCTGCGTCGGACAACAACCAGTGGGATCCTTCCGGCAGGTTACCCCGCCAATCAGTCAGATTATGCTGAATCCGGGAGAACGCGGTACGTACGTTATCAGCGGGTACATAGGGCACGGTCGATGGGTATGGTCGTACATGTACGCGTACACGACGGCGGTCTGGTCGCGCGACCGCGCGTCTGGTTTCGGTGGATGGACGGGTGGTTCTGGTCAGAATGCCGAGGGTCGCCGTACGGTCGTCGGTACACGCGTCGTAAAGTGACGATCAGATCAGGATGCAGGAAATTGGCCGGATTCGCGAGCAATGGGCCATGCTGATACCGGAGTCGGTCCGTGTTTACCGCGGATATCAGCCCGAAGTGTTGCGGTACGTGATCGACACACACACACACACATATATACGCGCGACTTACACGTGTCCGACGCGCTGTGCGTGTCCGAGTGCGTGGCAGACAAATTTCGACGCGCGATCCGCACGGAGCCCGGGGCGGCGAATCGGCGCGCGACCACTACGACGCGATGGTACGATTTTAATAAAGATAACGCGTCGAGGATTTGACGACGCCGCTTTGACGACGTCGTTTTGATAGGCGTCTGGCTACTCGTTGCTCATTTCAGTTTATTAACAATATACAACGGAATATCATTTTCCGACGTACAGTACAGCTTACTTTGATTACGGTCGCTCAGTGAAAACTTATCACTTCTCTGATATTATTATGGAAAACGGCGGCAGTACGTTGAATTATATAAAAAATGATATCGGTATAAAATGTGAGAAATTTATTTCGCTTCAGTTAGAAAATGCGTAAAATTGCATTGCAACTTTGCAATAAAAAAATTTTGTCTCATATTCTAGAAGCGTTCTGACACACACGTTATACAGAGTTATGCTTGAATGATGTATACTTGTAAACGCGTATCAAACACGAGTGGGCGGTATATTTGTATCCTCAATCGAGTGCGCTAGTCGATATCGATCAGGTGTGTTCCTGCATGACGGAAATCTCATCATCCTCCGATGACGCGACGAGACCATGATTCGACATAGTTCTTCGGCACGCTCCAATGTCGTGCCATTAAGCGTAGATAAGCCAGTGGCTAGAGCCGCACGGCCAATATTGAATGGTCCGTGTACGCAGTTTGCCCGGAGGGGTTCGTAGCGAGCACGGGGGTGGTTGTGCATTAGTGGCACCATTGTGCCAGCCGCCCCCTCAAATCCATATTACTCGTGTAGTAGTCAGTCAGTGTCCGTCCGTGTCCACTCTCTCTCGCTTCCTACCTCTCGCCGCGCATCCGTTCGTTCGAATGCGCGGGTATTTGGGTATTCTGTGTATAGAGACTGCTGCTGCCGACCGAACGCGCTCTATATGCAAACCACCGCGTAATGAGTCCGTCAACCCCGTAACGTCGTTTGCTGCTATCTCCTTGTACTTAGGCGATTACGGCGTTCGTTTTCTGGACGAGTCCTTCAGTCCCGAAATGCAAATCTAAGTAGATTCGCCGGGAAATACCTTTGCCGCGACGGACATTTATGTTTTTTCGCAACTTTGAACGAGTCCAAAAGAAAACGCGTTAGTTTTCATTGTCGGCTCTTCCAAAATAAAACCTGGAAAACGTAAATCTTTTTTTTTTACTATAATTAATTTATATAAATAGTCGTTTTAAAACGGATATTATTAATTAATTCGCATCGTAATTGTGGCGATCACACATATTATTTTCAATACGTTTGACCGAGACGCCCGAGACAACAACCGGTAACAGATTCGTAGTCGCAGACCACCTTCGTTAGCGCGTCTGAGCGTCTCGATTAATGTCGGTTATTAGCCCGGCTGTCGACCAACCGTCGTAAGGATCGCATGTCGCGGCCCCGCTTCAACAATGGCTCGTCAACGTGCGAAACGAGATGACACGGCCGGGCGCGTGTGATAATTATTCTCTCGTCGCCACGTCGGAAGAGGGACGGAGGGAATCATGCGAGTGCGAGTCTATAAACTCTGTGTGCTGTTCTCTCTCTCTCTCTCTCTCTCTCTCTCTTTCTCTCTCTCTCGCCGAGCACGGCGCGCACAGAGAGACGACCGCGACGCGCGAGAGTAGACCACGACGACGATGACGATGCGACGGTGAATATTGCAGTCGCGAGAGAGCAGGTTTGCGCCCGGCATCAGTCGACGTCGCCGGCATAATGTTTGGCATAGCTTGTCGCAATATGTTACGTACCATCCAGCGAGCACGGCGCGTCCCTCCAATCGGGTTACTACACAAGTATATTCCTGAGCCGTGTTCCTCATATAGGCCTGCTGCACATACAATCGCTGTGACCGAGCGAAATCTCGCCCCCTAACTGCCAAGTTCGTAATCACACCGCGCTAAATAACGCACCGGCATCGACCAGCTGATTAAACGGGAGCGCTTTATCGCGCGCGCGCGCGCGTGTGTGTGTGTGTGTACGCACGTATATATATATATATATAGTGCGCGTTCCGCGCTGACACACGAGGATTGAAAAAACTCACACACTATGTATTACGTCGTGACGGAACAATGTAACTCAATTAACGAGTAAAAAAAAATTTTTCCGACAGTTTGCATTGATTAATCGCAGTTACATTCACCGAGCAAAATTGAAAACTGTTTTTGTAGTACAGAATGTAACTTTTACATGTATTGTAAAAAGAACTCTCTAGCGCTCTTTAAAAGTAGAAATAAAAAGTCATAAAAGTATCCATTATCGTTTTATTACGTGAAGGATTTTATTATAAATTACTGCGCTTTTGTCAAGAGCACGATAAAAAGTTCGTCTTCACACACGTAATTTTATGTGATAATTTTCTCTAATGTACGTATATTGCATTCTCTGTATAATGTATATCAGGTTCTTTATTACATTACAACGCGTTAATAGCTTCTGTTTAGCGCGGGTGGTGTGTCAAATTATACTCCACGGGAAGAACCGGGCGAAATTGCCATTCTCGATGTGACGAGAGAACGTCGTCGTCGTCGTCGCGCACGAATAGCGCGTACACAGATAGCTCTCGTATATATCACCATGCTGGCTGGTTAGCCAGCATCAGTCGCCGTCACCGGCATAATGTTTAGCATAGCTTGTCGCAATATGTTACATACCATCCAACGGCGTTCCCGTCCCATCGTCGAATCGTGTTAGTGTTGGTGTTTCGACGAGCCTCGCGTCTCCATAGGCAGTTCGCGCGCGATGGGATGGGCGGCTGATTTCACCTCGCCCTCGTCGTCCCGTTCTCTATTCGGGGGAGGTGATAGCCGCCTGTCAGCGTATGCTAATCACGGTAATAGAGCGAACGCTGCGCCGAGGCTTTGCCGAACCGCGCTAATATTTTGAAATAACATCGACTGTGCGCCGTTTTCGCGGAGGGACGTCCTCACTGTTTCGAAAGCCCCCGAAACGGACATGCAATTCGGATGGACTCGTCATTTCCCGTTGACCAGCCCCCATGATTATGTGAACGAGCGAGTTGCGCGGAGCAATTCAAGGTAGAATATTGCGTTCCTTCGGTGACTGATAACGTTGATTGATAACCCTCAATTATTAACCTTCAGAGTCGATCGAAAATTAATTTTCTGTTCTCCTATGCGTTTCTGTTATATTGTATAAATAGTGGGACACACACATGTGGCACCTATTACAAAGCGAGAGAGACAGTTTATGGTAATTTGTATAATTGAAAATTGGATGATTTAAAGTAACAGCGACGTATGAAACAAGGGAGTGAATTCGAGTACTTTAAAAACGGTGTCCCTAATCTCTTTGCGTCCGTGTTATTGGTTTGAATTCAGACCTAGGGTGAGGGTGCGCATTAACGGGACGCTCCGTATATACGATATAGGTCCCAGGGTGCTAGTAGCGTTACCAGCCAAACGCGCGGATATTATAAATTCAAAGTCAAATGTAGCGTATTGTAATTTCTCCGGGATATCACTTAATGCAATCTGCGCAGTTCTTGCCGTGGAAAAATCGCTCCGTGTTTTCCGCCCGCGATATCATTCCCACGAATCCCGGCGAATCTGTCTCTCACTTGGAATTATTGTTGTCACTGAATTAAGATAAATTTCATTGATAAGCAAGTCTTTTCTTTGATTTGTGCGAAAAATTTATAAATTTCATTCCGTGTATACGGAAGAAATTTTTTCTTCACGAATTTTTCATAATTGAAGAGAAACAATTTTTGAAGAGAAAAAATCTTTGCAAAAAAATTTATAGTTTTTCGAAATATTCGTTGCAACACTTTAAACTAATTTATCATTTGTTACGATTACGTGAGATGCGAAATTTAAAATCGTACCTTACGCTAAAGTAATTATGTACCTACGAAAATAAGTGTGCACAAGAATCTTATTGTGTGAGAAGAGAAAGCTCGGTGCATATCCACGTGAAATTAAAATACTACTATCTTCCAAAGCATGACAAGAGAAGACAGTTCCGCGACTGTCGTTAGGCACCGGGAATACAGGATTACGTCTTGCTCCTCTCATCTTCGTCTCACAAAAAAAAATAAATACCCTCGAGCGCGAGCAGAAAAATAAGCCCTTAAAGAGGCTGATGAATTTTAAATCAGCCGCGCATTGAAATCGGGAAAACGTCTCCATTGCCGAGAGGACTTTCAAACCCGCCCGGCGTCGTCCTCCCACCGTGCCATCCCACTTTCAGTTTTCATCTCTTAATAATACAGAGGCACTAATACCCTGATCACATATTCTCGGGGATGAAAGATAAATCTTACGCTCCGGGCAAGTTATAAGGAGCGCATTAATTCCATTAGAAAAGGCGTGCGCATCGCCCTTCCTCCTCGATTCTGAAGGGACAGGTTCCTCGGATCCGACGCGTCCTCTTGACACACAACGAGACAAGATCGTTCCCATGCACTCTATTAAAAAAAAAAAAAAAAAAATCGTGCCAGCAGATGAATATTATATCCGGATAAAAATATAAAATCGTCAACGCACACGAAATTCCATATATAATCGTTTACATTGCATTATTTAATTTCAAGAAATATGACATTTTTTATTAAAAAAAAAGTACAACAAAAACAATTTTAAATTAGTAACTTTTTTCGTGCAATTTATTTTCGAAATAAACGCACCGCTTCCTCCTGTTATAATTTCTTCGCAATTTACGCAAACGTTGTGGTCTCTCGTACACGCGATAAAATCTGCTACGGAATTCTTGATGTAAAAACACGACGGCGGGATCCACGACACGTTTGCACTCGTAAAGACCGCCGAATGTCTTGAGAGCATTGAATGCTGCGTGCTACATACACTTCTTTCTTTCTCTCTCTTTCTCTTGAAGCAGATCACGCGAGGGATTTTATGAAAAGCTCTCCCTAATTCTCGCTCGACGACGATGACGGGGTTGGCCGCGATATACACGGTCGCAATATCACAACCATCGCGCGCATCGTAAAAGTTATTATCACACACACGACGAACGACGCGATTCCGGCTGCACGTGTTTCGGAACGAGACGAGACGCATCGCTGAGCGTGGTGACCGTCAGTGCCATTTTTCATGTCAGACAAAAATTTTCCGCGTCGAAAGGGATACCACTCCTCCACCCCCCGAACCTCTTTCGGCGTTACTGGGCGCGGCACGATTCTCTTAAAAGTTTGCAATAAGTCACAACCGAAAAGGGTAGGAGAAGCGAGAAGAAGCGAAAAGGGATCAAGCGCGACGAGAGCGCGAAGGGAGGGAGGGGGGGAGAAGGGGGAAAAGAGAGAAAGAGTCGTCGTCGGTCGATCGGCGCTCAAGAGCCGACTATCCGACGCGCCACCCCCTGGGAAATCGCTTTAAACCTTTTAAATTCGAAACCCAGCCGAAAAAAAGAGGCGAGTCTTCTCTCTCACTCGAAGAGCATCGAGACGGTATGTACATATAGCAGTCGCGCGCTAGTTCTTCTCCGCGCCACATAAATACATCGCGCACGGAAGAGGGAAATCTGTTTAAAATATGTTCTCTCTCTCTTTCGCCATTTCGCCATGGTCGTTTGCCACGGCGAATAGCTAAATGCTTTTTGCGAGAGGCCATTTAAATCTTTACCTTTCGTTCCCCGTCGTCCGTCTCGCGATCTCTCCGCGTTTTCTCTCTCTCACTCTCTCTTCCTCTCCGCGCGAGAGCTTATCTTTTTTTCCCGGAAGGACAAAACGCGCGCGGCGGTACGCGAATAAGAAAAACAGGAGATCGCTTTTCTCTTGCGCGCGCGTATCCGACTTTGTTTGTTATCAATTCTCCTTACCCAATCCCGAGCGGAACCTTCGGTAGCGCGCATATACGATATCTTTGAAGTATCTGCAAATATCCGCGCATACGAGGTAAAAGCAAACGTATTTTAAAGCGATGCCAAGAGAGCTTCTGTTTCCTCTTTCCGCCCTTTCGCTCGACAAGTCTCGTCTGACTCTTTGCTCTTGCGTTTTATCGAGATTGGCCGCGGCTGGCTGACGTTCGCCTGGGTGAAGTCCCGCAGGAAATGAGGAGCTCCGCGAATGCAGCCAGCCGGCACGGAGAGCGAGTCGGAGAGATCCAGAAGGAGAAATTCCGCGGGACCGAGGCGCGCGTCCTCGCGAATATACGCGCGCGATGCGCGACGCTCTTTCGCCTCGTTTCAGATCGCGACACGAAAGTTTCTGTCTGCTCTGCTGTGGCGTATGCATGCGAGAATGTACGCGCGCGGGGTTTACGTGTTGAGAGAAACGGCTATTCGCATCGCGAATTCGAGATGACAAGGCCCCCGGGAACGCTCGCTCTGTCTCGTGCTTGTTGTTCCCGCGCAATATTACGAACGAGCTAAATGGACTTCGATCCGCGACTCGTTCTTATTCGAATGGAAATTCTGCCTGGTGAATAGAAACTCTCCGCCGCGTGTGCCTTGTGGGCTTTCCCGGCTTTTCCATTTTTCACGAGATGATGATGTCGGATGAAGTATAACATTTTCTCCGCTATTTGACGAGACACGCTTTGATTTTATTGCTCGCGATTTAATCGAAGCTAATGAAGCAAAAAAAAAAAAAAAAAACAAAAATCCGAAATGTGTAAAATTAACTTTTAATATATTCATTATGCATCCCTTACGACTCTCGCGTACGTACATCGGATTTTATTGCATGCTAAGTATCAGGCTTATGTCCTTCACGAGACGCAACGGTCTTCTTATTATAACTCGAAGGTAGGAGCGATTATGTTTGCACCTGCGTCGAGAATCTTTTTCGATTCGAGATCGTGCGGCGTAGAAGACTCGAAAGGAGGCTAAGTCCGCCACCGTCCGTGAATTCGTTTTGCTGCTTCGATTAATAAAAAAAAAAAAAGTCGTCTGGGCGCTTTACGAAGGCTGCCGCAACCATGCGACCGTAATACCGACTACGTTTTACTCGTCGCGACTTATCTGACGAAATCAGCTACAACATTCCCGTGTTTCTTCGACGTTCCATCTCGGCAATAATGTATTTATAGACACACGCGATGTATATATGCTTTATTAAATTTTCATACTTAAAAACTCATCGTTTTTAAAGAGAGTGTAACGATCGTACAACAAAGCTCGTTAAAAAAATGTCGACTATTTGTCTGAACTTTTTATCTTGTGCATTTTCTTTTTTTAATCACTCTCCGATTCATGAATATATTTTTTCTCAAGAGAGAGAGAGAGAGAGAGAGAGAGAGAGAAAGAGCTAGTGAGAAGTTTTTCTTTTCTTCAGAGAAGTAGTTATCGATTAGATTTAGCAATTCAATCAAGAATATATTTAAATAGATAAGCGCTATCGAAAGAGCCGATAAAAGATTTTTGAAGAATTCTTAACAAATGTCACTTGTGAAAAGACGTGGATGATTTGTTAGCTCGATAAGAGGGGCTGAGAGAGCCGTCGCGACGAAATCTCTTCTTTGATCTCCCTCTTCTCTCGACGCTTCTTCCGATCGAACATGCTTTGCGGGCGGCCACCCCCGTCCACCGCCATTGTAAGTAAATCGGTCACTTGAGCGCTCATAAATGACGAAGAGAAGCTGAACGAAGTACGCCTCGGCGGCGACGCAGGCCGGTGAAAGATAAAGGACGAGAAGGAGAGAGAAGAACAGACGAATCCCCCAAACACCACGGAGAACTGACCGTTTTGGCCTCCGTCCCTTCCCTCCCTCCCCCTCCCCCGCCAAAACCGATGTCCGGTCAGCACCCTTGACTCGAACGTTGCCCTCCCCGTGTACAGGACTTTTATGGCGCATAAATATCAAGAGCTCTCCATGATATCCCTACTGTATTATCAGGAGACGCTTACGGCGAGGGGTACGGCGGAAGGGAATTCAGAACTGTTATTTGGCGCAATTCTATATCTCCTGTCCCACACCTATTTCAGCACGCGCGGGATACCGGGAGTTCCGGAACAACTGCGTGATGCTGGACTTCCGCCAATTCCGACCGCTCGGATGGAGGAAGCTAAGAGCACACACAGGCATTCCGGCTCGCGCGCCGTACGTATAAGCTCTGCGAAGCTCGCGCCCAAATTCAATCTACCGTCCGGTTCATTCTTCCCTTGGAAAAACGAAAGGCGAAAGCTATCGCGCGAGCGAGCAAGCCGGCTACCGAAGGCACTCGCCGTTCCGACAGTCGGCGAGTCCGATGGAGCCGTAATTTCTTCAGACAGAATTGCATTTACGGGGATGGGGGAGGGGGGAGGGAGGGCGGAGAGAAGTCATCCCCTTGTAGACAAGGATTGCGAGAGAGTCGTGGAAATTCTCTGATTTTCCCGGAGTGAATCAACGGTGCGCGGAGTGCTCGAGGTACTCGATGGGCAACGTACTATGAGATCGAAACTGCCGGCTGAACGTGAAATAACGCTTGCAAAAGTTCCGTCCGCACTTTTAGCGATAAGCTTGTACGTAATTTCAAACAAAACAAGAGAAAAATCTCTCGCGCGCTTTGCGCTTTGATCTTTCGAACGTGCGTCGAACTTCAAATCTCTCTAGATTCGATTGTGATCGCAGTCGGAGTCATTTTTCGGATTTTTTATCTCAGCTGTAAATAATTCTCGAAGTGTACATGACGATCAAAGTTTTTTTCTGTTCCGCTATTGAAACTCGCGACGTAGCACGAATCCTCGGTCGTAATCTCCTTATCTGCAGCTTCTTAAATCTCTCAACCGTCAAGACTTCTCAAGAGTAAGAGAAGGCTTCGGAAAAGCCGAAGAGCTCTCGCTCATTCTTGCGTGGCGCAAACGAGGCTGGTAATTTCTTTAACTTTCCCCGGCTCTCACCCTCCCCTCGGATCGGTAATCCACGATTCCCATCGCGTATATATCGGGTATAAGAAATTCACTGAGTCGAGAGGGAGATCGCATATTGTCAGGCCATCAGCGTCCCTCGCGCCGTCGCTGCTGTTGCTGCCGGGGCTCTTCCCTTCGACGCGTTCGTCTAACTACGGTCCTACACACACACTTTTCTCTCTCTCTCTCTCTCTCTCTCTCTCTCTCTCTCTCTCTCTCGCCGTCTCGAAACACGCCGGTGGGGTAGGCAAGAGGTATATCGCCCCTATCTGTATCCGTGTATGGTTCCAATAAAACGGGAACCACTCACAGCTTTTGTGTCGGATACCAGTGGCGGTGCTTGCCGAGTGGCGCGCGGAAAGGAGCGGGAAGGAGGGGCTAGTGGTTGTTATCGGCCATCAGGTTTTATATCCGTGCCGGAGGGACGGACGGGAGAGAGAACGGAGACAGGCGGTAGCGAAGGGGACGGTCAAACGATACTGGATACCGCGTGTTTCACAAAGATTCTATGAAGATTGCCCGGGATTTTATTACGGGAGAAATGTCGGTTAATAAAAATGAATACAAGGCTAGAGCGAGAGGGGAATTGCGAGGGAGAAAAAGACAAAAATAGAGCGAGGAACGAAAAGTGTGTTTCTTTTTATCCGTCCTTCGCGCCCGTCTCGCGTGTGCGCTCTTCTTTCTCCGTGATCCTGCGACATCTCGGTCCTCGGCGATGGGCAGGCGATTCGAAAGCGCGATTTCGCGTCGGACGCGTAAACTTCGTCGTTTAGATCACTCGAAGTGTGTTCGGAAAAAGGCGGTTCTGGTCCCGGGCGGACCAGACGCGTTTATCTTTTTTTCCCTTCGTGACTCAGCAACGATCGACGTCGAGATCTCTCGCGAGATTGGACGGCGTGAAATGGGTATCGATCCGCGCGTTAATGGGCGTATCGTACGTCGGGAAATTATTATAACGAAACGTTCTCACGAATATTTACGATCTAGAGGCGACGAGATTGCCCACCCACTCTTTTCTGGCGCGCGTTCTTTATCTCTGACACAAATATCGGCGGCTTAAAATAAAATACGAGGTCTCCCGCAATCGGCGCAATGATCAGCGTCGGAAAAAACGACTTCCGCGAGTGCGATTAATGCGAGAGAGCCAAGTTGTGTGCGCTCTGTTACCAATCCGGCATCGATCGTGTTTCTCGCGGCGTGCAACAGTTTTTCCGCGCCGTCAGAACGATCGGTTTGCAAATTCGCTCGGCGCAACGCTCTCTCGGAACGGTAATACACCCTCGATAAATACAACAGGCGCGATTGACGCGTCGCGGTTGCTACCCGCAAGTAATCCGATGCTTCGCCAACGAAGTTTTAAGTGCTAATTCATGCGCGCTCCGAGAAACGACGATATATCGAATCATCGAATCAATAGGGACCTGTCTTCGCGTCTTCGGGCAGAAAATCCGATGAAACGCGTCTCGACACGCGTGGCGCCTCGCGAGGTAGACGGAGATAAAAGGCGTCGCATGCAAAAGGGCGCGAACGAGGAGAAACGAGTCTACGCTTCTCTCCTTTCTTTTTCCGAGAGCGATCGTTACGTAATAACAGATTTTCCAATGATCTTGGCGGTAAAAAGATCGGGGGAATATATGGAAGTTGGACGACATACGCGCGCGGATGAATAAAACAGAAGCTTTATATAAGCTCCACAAGCTGTTATTTCCCTCATATTTTCACGGCATGTAGCGGTGCTTTGTACGAAACAGATTTGCAATTTCATATTTGGCCAACAATGTATAAAAGATTGGAAAATTTCTCATTTATAGAAAAAAATAGATTTAGTAATTTATAAAATAACTGATCACATTATCGTAAAAAATATCGATTTTCAGAAATGACATTTATATACGGAATTAATTTACCGGTAATGAGACACGATGTCGGCGCGTGTTCCAGTATATGTGATTACAACCGAAAACGATTCCGTTCAATCAGTTTTAGCGTTAACACAGATGTTCGTATCTATCGATTATTCAGTCGGCGAGCGAACCGTCGTTTCACGACGCATTGCTATTCAACATTGATCCATGGCCGGAGCATAATAAACCAGCTCGATCCGCATCCATCTCGTCTCCCGTTCCCCGTCGTCCCGCTTTTACGTAGCGGCGTAAACGAAATTCGTCTTCGTTCGTCGAAGAACGGTCGGCGACGACGACAGTGTCTCATCCAATTTTTCAGGAGCGCGAGCTCTGCCGCGAAACGAGTTCGTTTAATCCGTCGGAATCTCGCTGACGTAGCTGCTCCGCTTCACCGTGGCATAAAGCTATACTGATTCCCCGAATTCCAGCCTCGATAGCTCACTGTCGATGTCGAACAGTCTCGAGCATTTGTCGATGGAAAACGACGGAGGATAAAAAAAAAAGCGGGAGCGACAAAAGAGGAGGAAGCAGGAAGGTCCCTTCTTGTTTGCTCGATCTCGCCCGCAATGGGGTCAGAGCGGAATCGACTGCCCTGTCATTTGTGTAGCCGAAACGTACGAGAATTCGTCAAGACTTGAAAAGCAAAATGAAAAGAACTTGTGCCCCGAGAATGTATATAATTGTTGGTTGCATCCGCAATTTTATTAATTATCGCTCTCATATCAAGACATCAATTTTTGAAAGACCTGATGTCCAGACCACACAATCGCGTTGGCGGACGACGCGAAGACTTGAACTATCCTCGTCAGATAATAAAAGATCTTACATGTGTCGTCAGCATAACGGATCGCATGCATTTGTAACAATTAAGGTAGGAGTCTCGATGTCTGGACCTCTAACTCTCCTCTTTCGATGACACGAGACGAACTTGATGACCTCTTCCTCAAAGATAAGACCGATACTGTCGTGCGTCATAAAGCTGAGTGATGGAAGTCGACTTTTTTTCTCTCCCTTGAATTATTTTGTTACGTTGAATGATTCTACGGATTTTTAAAGGTCTCTTTACATGTGTTACCGTTCAAAGTAAATCAGTTTCACTTTATTTTCCGCTTTTATTTATTCCTCGTTCTTACTACAATTTTATTTCTTCGAGCTAGAAAGTCAATACTCGATGCGAATCGTCTTTTCATTGGATCAAAACGAGAAACGAAAGGTTTACACACTTTTGTCCTCCCTGACGTTGTTCATCGTTCACGACTATTTGTCCGCATCATAAATCTCCGCGCAACCTCGTTCCCCGTCGTTATTTGACTATAAGCGTGTTACTTTTTTGATAAAGCGATTCCGTTTTCTCTCAACGGGAATGCGCGTTCGTTCGTTCGTTCAGTCGCTCGCATTACGTTTTCAAAAGATCAAGCGTGTCGCCTCGCGATCAGGGAGATACATATAAGGAGGCCCGAGTCGATTGTTACAATGCAGCCTGACGTATACCTGACATAAGTCAGTCGACAAAGACCGTCCGAAATTATCTATGAACGCGAAGAGAGCGTGTCGGGATGGAGCGGAGGGAAACGGAGGGAAGTGGAGATTCCGTGACCGACCTACGTGACGACGATTGCGGAAGGATTCGTCACGGCGAGGCTTCGAAGTTTTGGAAATATTTTGCCTCTACATCGGAGGTCGGGTCGCGTGTCTCAATATTTTTTGTTAACCAGGACGCTTTTCATAGTTTAAGCAAGACGTATGGCATCGTTCTTCTCTTTGCTTCGCGTTTGTATGTTCCCGTTTTCCTTTCGCCCATAATGCTCCGATCTCTCAGTTGGCGACTTTATCTTCCCGCGCTGCGTAAAAAAGGTCGGCATAATACCTTTATTCTCCAAAATAAGGTCCCCGTTCAATTTGCGTTTCGAAACGGAAATCGTTGATTCTCGTTGCAGTTTTCATTGTGCGAAAAATTTTCTTTCTTCTTGGTCTTCGCGCAGTCTAGAAGCTTGTTCGTCCCGTTCCCATGTTAAACTTCGGAGAAAGTTGAGATGATGAATGTTAATTCTCACAATTCCGTGATTTTCGAAGTTGCGGCTGTCAATCCTACGTAATCGCTCTTTGTGCGGACGTTTCCGACAACGGTAGAATTAGATCTCTGTCGGCGAAAATGCGCCACTTTGTGTTTCCCGTGATTTTCCTTGCGTGCCGTCGCTTACCCACCGATATGAGGTTTGGTTTTTATTTATTTCTCTCTATAGAAATTTATCTTCGTACCTCGTACGCGCTCTCGCATCTCGGCAATTACAAGCAACGTGCCTCTCGCGTTTTCTTTCTTCTTCTTCTTGGCGAGCGGCTCTCTCGGCGCGACCGCAAATATTCGTACGGATAGTCGCACGTCGTACACGACGAGAAGAGATGCGTGCTAGAGTCGGCGGAGTGTAGCGTAGCGATTAAAACGAACAAATGGCAGGCGGTCGCCGGTAATTGTAATAATTGTAGGCCGCGTAGTTGCGCGCGGCGCGGCTCCTTCTTCCTACGCCGCCTTTCGTTCGTCTTCTTCTTCCCTTCGACGTACGAGCGAAGGAAGGACAGGAGCGCGCGCCATGTGCGCGGCGAAGCCATTGTATGCGTCCGCCGCAGGTACGCACTACGTACGCACTTCGCCATTGTTTTCCGTCATTATCGGCGGGAGGGGAAGCGAGACGGTGGTTTAGATTCTCGACCTGTCATTACGCGACTTTTTCGCGGTTTCTTTAACAGGATCTCGATTTCCGTCCGGTTCCCCCGTCGGCGAGGAAAACGGCGGAAAGCCCTGTCGTAGCGTGAGAAAATACGGAATTTCGCGATTAAACCGGCCAGCCGAATACAAGTGCCGACTTGTCGCGTGCAGACTTTTCCTTTCCCACGGACGTCTACGCGCAGGAAACGATGAGCAGCAGAAATAACGAATGTATTGACACCTGTTCTCCTTTGCGTCAAGCATCGGGGAACACGAATTCCCCGCGCTCTTGACAGCTCAAGGTATCGATGAATGTACATGTATCGCCTGCGTAAATTGCAGCCTGAGAAAAGCAATTACTCGCTGCAGTTTGTATACAAAGCAAAGAGCATATCCGAGGAACTTGTGGAAACCGTGATCAGCATCAATGGAAACTATTGTCCCATTTTTATTTTAGATCTCGGATGTGCCGCAATGTGTGGTGAAAACCATATGTGCGATTTCTTTAGAATACAATGTAGAACAGTCAAACCGCACTTGGATTATTGCCGCTCTTTGAAAGCTACAAGTTGCAATCGACCTTAACCATAAATAGCTGTACAATATTGTTGACACGCATAGGTCTAAATTTATCTTTGTTTTCAGAGAGTAGATCTTTTACGGGGGAAGATTACAGCTTGTGATTGTCACTTCTCTCGAGCGTGAAATGTGTCAAATAGTCAATAGTATCCGCGTGAAGTTCTCCGAACTTCGAGATAAACGATTTCGCTCTTGTCGAGCGCGAGACGCGGGAGATAAGTCACTTTCTCTCTCTCCGGGCGGAAAAAACACGCGAGAAAAAAGAAATCGGTAATCACATACCGAGGCGAGGAATTCGTGCAACCGTTGCGCATATAATAGCTAGTTAGGGTTCATTGTATTGGTAACGCGCGTACGCGACACACATTACCGCATATGCATGACAATGGCGCGGTCTTAGACAGCGTCGCTATGCATTTTAGTGACGCTTTTTTTACGGTCGCATTCCGCGAGGGTCAAGGTGCTCGCTAATGCGTCGTAATTCTTTTAAACGGTCGTTAGAATTAAATTTCGTGGTCGGTCCCTTTCGTCAGGCAGCATCCGTCATCGTTGAGACACAACCGTTCGCCTATCAGAGATGTTTCTCTTCGATTGTAAAAGCATTACAACGCTCGATCAATCTCGACGTCAGAACGCGAACATATCGGAACGAAAGGGGTCTATAGTTAAGAGAAAGCGTTACAGGTCAAATCCGCCTCGCGATAAAATCAATTTTCTGATATCGGTTCTGGAAATTAATCGCACGCACGCTCTCTTGCGACAGTGTCTTGATTACAATAAATTGTTTAATTATGATTTTTCTTACGATGTGTGAACATATGATTGTATAGAAATTCAAAATTTATATTATATACAATTGTGTAAGATACTGTACGGGTAAAAGTCTGTCCACAGTGGATATATATTTTCTTCTGTTCCCAGATTTTCTTTTTTCTCGGGAAAAAAAGGTATTCGTTGCTTCAGTTGTATATTCATTTACTTTAAGAAAATTATCTTAATCTCTGTGACATATTGCGACGGGATTTCCCCAAGACACGTGTACAACTTTCGCGTCGGTAATTTTTGAGAGACCGTGACGTCCCGACATTCCCTTTCGCACATTATTACCACCAGAAAGATCTCACTTCTTTTTCGAGTCAGTGACAGGCGGGACACAGTATTTTGCCTACAATGCTGTCGCTCTTAAGGCTCCTAAAAATTTTTATGACTATCTTCCCATAATAGTGCGAGTAGATCTTAGAAGCCGCTGCACGTGGTTGCACAAAGTTGCCGAATGGTCAACGCTTTGAAAAAAAAATGTTCTGCCGACCGAGTCGAGATGGATTATCGGACTCGATGGGTGTTCGTGTGGACACTTAGAATCATATGAGCAATGTTTAGAAGACAGTTTACTTTGTGTTAGACCACCCAGAATCAATCGTGAACAATACCAGTTAGACCTTTGGCTTTAAAAAATAAACGAATCCCGTGACAAATTTGATTACTTCTTTTTTCCTTTACAAACGTAAGTTTCCAAGAACAATGACTTCAAGGACACTTGACATGTCACTTTACAATCTGTTTTCATCAAGACTGATCTTAAAGTAAATTATGCAAATTTACATTATTGTAAGTAATCACTTGTTTGAGATTACATCTAGTGGTATTGTAATGTCTTCGGTACGATCGTGTTACTATACGTACGTGTGAAAATATTTATTCTTCACGCGATCTCGTTACAAGATACTTATCTCCTATCGGAGCACACGGATAATGAACGGGCTCCGTGTCGTATCGGAGTTTCTTGCTCGATGTTTCTCGGCTGATGCAAAATTCAAAAAGATCGGCGCGTGACGCGCTTTTCGAAGCGACCTTCGAGCGCGCGAAACTAGGCTCAAAAGTCCAACGTGTCACGGACTCCTCGCGAGAGCGATCGAGATATATCGCAGATCGAATCGCTGATACACATGCGGGAAAGAGATCTCCATATACGCGTCGTGTTCGCACCTCGACGCGGAAGACCAACAAGGTCAGCGCGGAGTGGAACGTTCTCGCAGCTGCAGTCAGGTGTGAACGTTCGATGCCGCGTCGCATGCCGAGAGCCCACGCGGAAAATCTTATTCGCACGTTGTATAATTTTCCGTCACAATCCTCCTCCGCGCGGAAAGAAGCGACGTTCCGGGAAGGAGATCACGCAATTGGCATAAAAATAAATCCAACGATGTGTCTCTCAGTTAGTGGGACGACGTCCCACGATCGTCGCGGGATCCCCACGCAGGCGACCGCCTTTTCATTCATCGGTTCCGCGTTCGCTAGACTAAAAAAACATGATTTCGCCTTAGAGACGTTCGAGCGAACGAGTTTCCGTCTTGCCGCGCAGTTTTTCGCGTTTTCTGCGGTGATCAATGACTCGAGATCGAAGCCGCTCGAGATGGCGTCGCGTAGTCGCGAAGCTTTTGCCCGCGCGTGAGTGACCGGGGACCACGTACCCGCTCACGCACACGGGCGCGTGCCGTTATGACATACGCGATTACCTTGGACTTATATCTATATGAAACGCTGATGCGTATAATGAGGCGTAGGACTGCAGTCATTGTCGACATCGATAGGCAAGTTAATGGCGCGAATAACTCGCGGTTTCGATGTCGCTTGAATAATCCCGAGACTCGGCGATAAGCATGCGCGTTAAAATTCAATGCTGCTATTTATTTAGCGCTGTCGTAGACATTCATTTGAATAAGGCTAGTCAACGTACGTAATGTAACCTGACGTTTTTACAGCGTCGTAGCGCTATTGTAATGTAAAGATAGGGATAGTTGTTGCCGCGCGCATGAATCTAGCACTTTGCCTGCGTGAATATATATATATATATATAGGTGGGGTAATATTTCAGAAAACAAAAACAGACGATGGTGAAATAGAACATGATGACAGAAGACAAACAAAACTTTGTTTTGTATATTTACTTGTTATTATTATAAAAAACACAAAAGAAAGTTAGTAGTTTATTTTAAGTAGTAAGTAGCAGCTGGTTTTTTAGTTTCGTCAAAAAAGTAAACATGTATAGAGATTACATGAGAAATTAAAAATGTGAGAAATCATATTGAGGGTTTGATTCTAATACTTTGAAGATAAGTGCGAGGCAAATGTCATTAATTAGGCCGAGCGTAATTCTGCCGCCTCTCCGCAGTTTTTATCTTATCTCGGCGAATACGAGAAGCGTGGACGGCACGTAATGATGCGTGAAACGCGATGCGCGCATATATCAGTGCATAACGCGGAGAAGAGAGAGAGAGAGAGAGAGAGAGAGAGAGAGAGCTTATTATCGGCGCGAGTAGTGTCTGCGATAAGCGCATAATTAGATATACGAACACGAATACGCGGCGCGGTGAATTAATCTCGCTTATTAATATACCGACGCCGTCTGTTAAATCGAAGCGAAGAAAACCGTTGCGTCGTTTCGCGCATATTGGTATTAGCTAATAATATCCCGCGTCAACCTGCCTCGCGCCTGTAATGAAAAAAAAAAAAGAAAACAAGAGAGAGAGAGAGAGAGAGAGAGAAAGAGAGAAACAAACGACGTTCTATTGCAGACGCGTTGGAAAAAGCGATCCGGAGGATACGTCGGCGGCGATAAGATCCGCGCGGATTATTGAGGCATTCTGCAACGACATGCGGTTTTTGCTCTTAGGTCAAGTCAGGGAGGTAATATACGATGCAATTAACACTGGAAAAACAATCTCTCGCGTTCTCGTAATGGCCGGTGAGACGGTGTGTAAATTCGAAATCGAGCCATTGCCCCGATTCCGTTGTTTTCGTTGAACGTGCGAGAATACTTGCGATCGATTTGTCCCTCTGATACAAGCGAAAGATAACGATTATAGGTACGTACGTAAAACGAATTTGATTCTGTTCAGATCGTGCACTCTCCCGAAAAGAAAAAAATCTGTTTTATCGCGAGACGCCTTGTACGGCTCGCTTGTATTCGCGCCAGCCGAATACTTTTCTTCGCGAGCCGGTCGGATCGCGACGTTTACTTACGACGTGTGTACGTACGCGTAGGTCAGTGCAAGAAGTGTGTAACGCAACTAATGCGAGGCGTAGGTATGACGAGCGCGTCGAGTATGGAAAAACAGCTTTCTCTCTCGACAGGTTCAGGTGGCACACGTAGGAATTAAGTAGATAAACACACGGAGTACAGTACAGGTTATTCCGAGTGTGTATACACACACATACACGCGCGCGCGCGCGCGCACTCGTCCACGTCTGGTTGCCAATACAAGTTATGCGAAATAAAACGCGGCGAATGTATCGTTGCGCGAAATACTATACGTGCAATAAGTCAGGCCTACTCGTTGCGCGTTAATTCATACTTCGGTTTTCCGACTTGCGCACGCTTCCATGGAAATGCGCGCTACCCGTATCGTTAATTACAACGTGCGCGTTACGCCAATCAGCACGCTCGATAAAAGAAACAATCAGAATGCGCGTGTACATTCCGCCGATTATACGACCGCAATTTCCCGCTAATTGATGCGCCGGGAAGTGAGATGCGTGATTTCAATTATCATCATCGACACGGTGTTAACAACGGAGAGAAAAAGAAGTGGGAAGAAATGGAAAAAAAAAAAAAGATCGTTTTGCTGCCGCCAGAGTCATTAGAATCTTGCGCGCGGTAAATAAATCACGTTCCCTTGTAACGTCGTCAAATCATATCGCGCGCAATTTCTCACGTGTAGTGTCTTTCACGCGTTAGAGTACATAAATAGCTATTTGTATGTAAAACCGATACGGGATGATTTAATTCATCATTAAAATTTCTAATTTCTCTACTCCCGCCAATTTACACTCACACGTGTCTGAGAACTCGAGTCAAATCAATAAGATTTCAATTGAATGCTGTTTTTTTTTTTTCAATTATATTTTCATCAATTGCCCGCATCAGCTTAACTCCCGACGAAGATAAGAATCTAAATAATCTGATATAAAAGTGATTCGTATCGAGTCCTTCAAATTCTTATTTGAATATTTTACGAGCTTGTACTTCGTCAATCTTTTTAAAGTGATTATCTTATAAATCAAGAATCGCGAGTGGAGAGAGATATTGTTCGCGAGATATCGATCGCGTATTACATTAGCGGAAAGGAAACGGAAATTTGACAGAGAACGTGCCTCCAGAAGGACCATAACGAGCCGTTACTCGGTTATATACTCTTTCGGGCCGTAATGCGAGTACACGAGACGGGTGGAGCCCGGGCTTGACTTTAGTAAGAGTTTACGAGGGGAGGCAACACGGGGTTAATTCAATCAGCCTATAATCCCAACTCTAACCCTGATTACCCCGGAGAAAGCAGACCGGCAGTTGGAGGCGATTCGATCCTGATTAAAAGGTTTCGCGAACGTTTTCGGCCTAGGCTGTAGCACGTTTTTTTTTTTTTTTTTTTTTTTTTTTTACGAAAAAATGAACGCAATGATTACGTGTCATTAATTAAAATGGCGCGTAAGTAAAAGCTGTGCACCGTCACGTCCTATAAAAATTCAATTCGCGTCGCGGATATACGCGTGTAGTAAATAGCATTATGTAAAGCAGCTCCGTCACCGTCGTTTTTCTCGCTCGTACATATTATATCTAAAAACTTGCTTCAGCATGTTAAATAGCTATCATGAATAATATTTGCTTATAATCGTGTTTTTTTTTTTGTGGCTTGTTGATGACTCATAAACTTCAGTTGTTTTGTGTGACAATCTCAAAGCGTGTTTGACAGTTTGACTTTGACATTATCTAATCTCTCTCACGACGAGCTTTTGTGATTGTAATATTGACTCTTTACACGAGTCGTAGTGCAGTTGTAAAAAAATAATGTGACAGAAAGAGAAAGAGAGAAAGAGAGGCAGGCATTATTGTGATTAGGCTCGCGGTTCGTTCACCGCACGAGCAGAGCGGGAACAATAGCGTGTACCTACTCCGTCGATCGACGACGTTGCATTCGGTCGAGCCGCGCACTTGTGAACGAAAGTCCATTCTAAAAAAATGGGTTAAGTGCGCTTAAGATAATTTCTGAGTTCTTAAAAGCTATTAGTTTGTCCGCGCGTGCGTCTCCCAACCGTGATGATAAATGCGTGGTGCTCGCGCGCGCGCGCGCGCTTTAAAAGCGCGTAAAGATCTTGGTTACAACGGCATCAGAGATTTCCTTGTGTTGGCCCCGCGTAATATAAATATTCTTTCTTTCACGCCAGCAACCTCGTAATTTAACATTATTATCTTCGTAACGCGGCTCTTTTAGTTTTTTATTTTACGCGCGTGTGTGTGTGTGTACGTCGAGAATGATAAAAGTTCTTTTCTACTTTAAATAACCGCACAGCGAGGCAAACGTGTTATGAGAGTTAAAACGTGTGCATTGTGCACGGTTTTTATCTGGAAATATATTTAAATTCGTCAAGGACAATTAAGAGAAACGTAAAACGTAAAAGAGTCAAATTATATCTTTGAAAGAACGAAAGTGTACTGCAATCAAGAGGCGCAACGGTAGTGCGCGCCTTTCTCTAATAAAGAGCGCGCGCTTAAGTCTAATATTATTATTTTTATTTATATAGCAAACGCGAAATTTAATGGAAACTAACGAAAGGAATATATTTATGTGATATTTTAACAAAAGAAAGTCTTTTCTCAATTACGTAATTGCGCGATATGAAGAACATCGACTTTATTGTTCGGAGTCCACTTGACGATAACCGCCGGGGATCGGATTTAATTACAAGATATACGATATCTCTCCACAGGACGGGTTTTATATATCACGTTCTTCATATTCAAGTATGTATCCGTGCGCTCGTCCCATCAGACTTAATCGACTTATTCACGTTTATCACAAATTGTTGGTGCCGATCCTATCACGCGCCATATTATAAAGGCATTAGTACTATCGTCGTGTCGCCGGACAGATCGTTTTCCTCCCTTCCTCTGCGGTGTAATATCTATTGTAACATGCAAGCGCGCACGACGTAATTGCAGATTCCTAGAAATTGACATGCGTGAGAAGCCTAAATGCAGCTCTTTTCGTCTTGATACTTCGTTTTTATCTGCCATCTGCATTTGTGATAAATGAATATTTGATAGTTATTTACTGATATTATCAAGTAAGTGGTGATAATGATTATTCGCGAGGGCCGTAACGATGCATTTTCGTTGCCCCTTTTTAATTTGATGGCGCGCGTTTTTGATTAAATTTATTAGCACTCTTTGTCATAGTCCGTTCAGTCCGTGTAATAAAAATTGACGTGTCGATATGTGTATTTAGTTGAGTAAAATACTCGCGAGAGAGAGGATTCTCGGAAAATTATTCTAATTAAATGATATTTCCTCTCTTTTGCAGTTTGAAGAATAAATGTTTCCCGAGAGATTATTCTTTTTAAATTATATATATTTTATGCAGCCTTCACGCGGTCACGCTATTTCGTGCGACGTTTAACACGCATGCTTACACACAATCCTTTCTGTAACCGCGTATATGTGTATATATATATATATATATATGTATATACTCAGAGTCCGGCGCTTTTATGAATAATTTATCTTCATCACCGCGGCGCCGTTCCGTCATTGTTTCGTACCACAGTATCTGCGTAGCTAGTGTCTTTTGTACGTGAGCGGGTTTATTAACAAAACGATCTCCCGCGTCGTCGTTCGGGTGCCGACGCCACTCCCGACGACCGTTTTGATTCGAGGTCGGGAACTTCATTTCCGGGATTGACGTCAATGTTCCGGACGCCAATTCGAGAATCAACGGCGCGTCGCAAAAGGGGTTCCGTATCGTAGCGAAAACAGGCCGAATGTCGCTGTCTATCGCCTCCGGGCGTTAACATCGCGTGCTATCTTCTCTGAATGCGTGTGTAACGTAATAACTGTGTCATCTCTCTATCCGGCGTGCGTCTCTCTTTCTCTCTCTCTCTCTCTCTCTCGCGCGCGCACGTCAATCTCTCGATAACCGGCCAACGCGAGATCCTCTTCACTCTCTCCTCCCTCTCTAGACCGATACGCTCTCGCTCTCTTTCTTCCCGCGCGTCATCGCGAGCTCTCGTTCGCGTCGTCTGTCGTACTGCCACCGAGTTGATTGGATCCACTTAACGGGGTATACGCCATGCGACATTACTGCTCTATGGTGTATGGCGGAGTGTGTTGTCGCGTTGCGCCACCATAACCTGCGCGAGGGAACTGAAACGACTCCCGAGATTGCCGTTGTCTGGGTCTCGTTAAAGGTCTGGAAACTATCGGGGATAGTTCGGGCGAGACTTTCGTAACATCTTGCTATAACGTTTAAGGATATATCTCTCGCGGCGCGCACCACGGAATAGTCGGGCGGAATTTAATACGGCAGCCGCGTTAATGCGCGCATGATTAACCCTTAACGATTCAAATCGCATTGCGCAACTCGGCTAACGTGTGCGACTTGTGTAAAGTCCGTTTATTTCGTTGCCCGTATATTACAGGAAATATTGTAATTGAAGAAAAATTTCTCCTCAACTCGAGGAAGTTCATTTTCTTTTAATATATATTTACATTATCGCTCGTTAACGTGATTTATTATTAAATAATACGCAAGTTATTTATTTCTCGGACAAAAAGAAATTAGAATTTCTTGAACAAAAGTAGCAGGTTTTTCTTGTCACGACTACGAGTACATTATTGTAAGCTAATATTTTGACGCGAGTGTTTTGTTCGAACGTCGCACGTTTGTACACATCGCCGACTTTCGTGCGCAACCTAAGCATGCGACTTTCGTCGTGACTAAGTAAGCCGCCTCGCTGGATAACAAGGACCGACCTAATGACTCGAAAGATCCAGATTATTTTATTATCACGTCGCTAGTGATTTCGGCGACGCGCGCGCGCGCGCGCGGTCGTAAAATGATCCCTCCGTCACTAGTAGCTTCGGTACCAGGCGTTAGATAAGGGCTCGCCCAAATGGACCTTCAAGTAATTAAATGGAAGATAAAATTAGACAAACTAGACTCTCTTACGTAGAATTTTTTAATTACTTTTTAGAACTTCTGCTCGAATTTGCTTGCAAAAATTTTTTTACTTTAGAACAATGTTCGAATTTACTTGCAACTGTCAAAGGATTTCTCTGGGCGTTGCGCCTCTCGGTCTCTCTTTATTGCAATTATCTCAGCGACAAGCGCAATATGCGCATATCTAAACGCAAACCACCGATTACAAAGCGGAGACCGTCATTGAGGTAAGCACGGTAAAGAAAAAGCGAGCAGCGTAACGCTCAAGGGAATTCTTCGGCAAGTAAAATCGAGCACCGTTCTAAATTGTGGAGATGTGTAAGATAAATTTTTGATACACTCTGTATATACACTAGCGGCGTGCATTTTCATGCGCGTCATCCAAACAAGATCGTGTTTCGTCACTTAATCCCTACTCAGCATGTCGGCCGCGCGCATTATTCAAGCAACACGATACGCACGCCATACTCATGGTGAATTTTCGAAAGTGCGCTTCTTTCAATAACATCTACGGATAGAATTCAAAAGTTTGGGTCGATGTCCTTGGCCGTGGCTGGAACTAGGAGACTAAACGGGTAACGGTACGCTCGTGTATTTACATGGCCACGTAATTCGGTACACGTGAGTTTCCGACGCGCGGTCGGAACGGCAAGGAGAAGCCGAGGAAGCGGTGGTGGCGATGGCATTATCTGTCTTGTCGTGTTACGTGTCTTACAACGTGATAAGCCGTCGGGAACAACGTTGCTGTACAATCGCGGCGTCACTTGCACCCATCGGGCGACAAAGACGAACGCTACGCTGCGTCGTGGTTTCGAGGCCGATCGAAACCAGTCACGAACGAGGATCTGCTGCTTTGCCAGCAGCGCGTGAAGCGACGCGAAACTCTTTTATAATATACGTCATCCCGCGCTGTGTGTAAATATCGAGGCCAGGCAAATCGCGCGAGCCCTTGCCCCTGCTGTTGCACGTCACGTATAAAAGAGACGCGCGCTGCGCGCGGCCTGTGCGGCGCGGCATTTCATATGCGCTTCGCGCGCACGATCTATAGTCGGAGATTACGATCGTTTTCTTAGGAAAATTAACTCGCGTCTTCGCGGATCGAGGTTGCATGGAGTAGCTGGAAAAGACCTGCCACGCGTATGTTAATGGATATTACTACCTTACGTTCGCGAAACGTACGGTACATGTGCACAGGGTCACCTAGTTCGATTATCTTACAATTTCAAACTGGAACAGTGAGAGATTGATAAGAAATAAGATATTGGAATAGTGAGAGATTGACAAGAGACAAGATATAGAATATCTATCGAAACACATCTTGTGTTCTAGAAAATGGATAAGTGTCTGATAATGAACTAGTTTAAATCTTACATACATACATATATATATGTGTGTGTGTGTGTGTGTTTATGTAATATATATGTATGTGTATACATATATATTATCATATAATATACTATCTATAACTCTATACATTATCATATAATATACTCTATATATTAAGTATGAAACTGTGTGTGTCAAGTTTCATATTTAACGATTCAATAAATATATTGGGAATTAGTTTTCGCAATATAGATGTTTTTTTATATGTATTAAAAAATTCAATATAAACACACCGAAATCCTTATTTACATTATTACGAATTATTACAACTAAATCCCATTTTATTGTTTCCAAGTTTAATTATCACATTATCGCGATTAGAGGTCATATCAATATTTCAAAGCGTGTATTCCAGAAATAGCGCGCGCTTTCGGAAACTGCCACGGTTGATTGAATAGCGAATGTGGGATTTCCTAAATTCGTAATCGAGAAACGACGCGGTACACGCGGCTGCAGCTCAATTATGCATAATACCGTGTGCGCTCGCGTTTTCGAGCTAATTTTCGTCAGTCGCAATCGCGCAAATCATCGTAACCTCGAGGCGGATTATATGCACGCGATGTATAAGGTACACAGTGCGAGCTCTTTAATTTAGCCGTAGTAGCTTTTCTGGTTCAGTTTTGCGAGCTCGTAAACTCGATATTGCGAGCGAGCGAGCGAGTGGAGTGGCGCGCGAATCGCGTGCTTCGATTAGCATGCGACGCGCATACGCCGGGATACGTGCATCGCCGTCGTGCAGAATGCATAGACGCGAGGTAATTAAGTCGTATATAAGGATACGCGCGCGATAACTTGGATGCGCGCCGGAAGGTTGTACGCGCGGCTTCGGTAGACTGTCTCGTCGTTTCCTATCTCCAAGTTTTCCACCTCGGGCGTAGTAATATATTCATGACAACAAGCGCTTTTGTTGCGCGATGAAGCATAGAATAGGAATTCCGTCGGATCTTCCTTAACAGGATCTTAAAGGATGCGCCGTGTACGTAGAGAGATAGTTTGATGTACGTACACGAGTAACGTGTCGATACACGGTAACGTTTCTATTCGCGAAGATGACTGGCAGGGATGTTCTCTCTCACGTGTGAACGATAATTGGATATATTACAATGGGCCGAGAGACTTGATGACGGCAAAAAATCTTCGACGAAGGATCGTCGTGCTTACGCAGCTGCACATCCCGGACCGGATAATAAAATAAATTTGTAATAGCGCCGCTTTTTTGCCGCTCGTCGACAAGGGGACATCAGCTGTTCGATGTTAAAGACGTAACCCTTTCGTGACCCTCGCGCGCAACGGATCGGGTACGGATGTGTAGGGTCCTTAATTAATTAAGTCCTCTCGACAAAGACTCAGGTGTCCCAGCGAAATCTGACGGTCTTCGGCCGATCCTACGGTGGCGCGATAATGGCGTCATTATCATACGCACGACCTACTTAGCTCTATCGTGGCTATCGTCGTGAGATTCCTAAATTTGGATCTGGGAGACCCCAGGTGTTCGGGAACATGACGGCCCGATATTGTCTCGAGCCTATTAATTTAATAGGTTTAATATCGCACGGGAAACAATTTACTCCCCAATGTTATGTTTGAACGCATATAAAAATATTTTATTGCACATATAAAAGTTCGCACATATTTTACCAAATACAATTTTATTAGGCTATCAATAGCTAAATATAAATCCGCTTTCATTGAGTGCAAATACGTATATGATTTACGTTTTCTTATCGTGTGTTTTTATATATACATACATATATGTATATATATATATATATATATATATATATATATATATATATAACTTCAATAGAACGCGCTCCTACTTTGCGGTAATGGCGTCGTTTAAGCTAGAAAATTAACTTCTTGCGGGCGCTCGATAAATCTGTCCTTAAAAGAGTCTCCTTTGCCTTCTCGTTCCGAGATTTACGATAATGTTGGTAACCTCGTTCGTTTTCGGTATCAGCGCATTTCGCTGCGTTCGAGAACGTACTCTCGCCGCTCCTCGGAAAAATTCGTTACAGAGAACATTTCCGTGTGGCGCTTCGAACGCGCTATCTGCGCGACAGATATAGGCAGAAATAATGGTGTTTGCCCGGATCCGAGAGATATCATTGTTAATAGTGGACGGGCAACAACCTCGTATTTCGGAATTCTCGCAATGGCTTCTGCCAGATAAGTAATATGATACGCGTACCTCTCTCTATGTATATCGGTTTAAATTACTTTCTTGGAAATTATACTTTTGCCATCGGTATTTTAACGGAGTTTTATTGTCTTTCTTTGTGTGTGTGTGTGTGTGTGTGTGAAATGAAAACTCTTATCTAAAGTAAAGTTGGGGCGTAGTATTTATTTCTGCGGAAGCGCGTTTACATGCTCAAATGGACGTATCGGATGCGCCGGAGCTGGCGAGCGCATTAACGTCTACGACCTACTTAGTGAAGTCGCTGCGGCCGTAAATCAGTTTACGCTGGACTTGCTTATCGATGGTGCCACGTAAGCGCGACTGGATAGAGCTCGCGATATATACCGAATAGTGCGCATCGCGGTTAAACGCAGAGGTTTCCTGTTATCATACGTCAGTCGCCTGATAACACTCGCCACGCCGTCCACGTGTCTCGTGAGAAAGTTTGTATTCCCGATGCGATCGCCAGACGTGATAAACGAGAGTGTCTTCAGTACGGCAAAGATACGGCCATCGCGTTTGCCGTCGTACTTTTGTCGTCGGACAATATTCGTCTTGTTGAAAATAATTTTTGCGTATCAAACAAAAAAAAAAAAAAAAAACATTTGTACGAAAAAAACAAAATGTACACACGTCAATTTAAAAGGTTCTGCTTTTTTGCATCGTGGCTCCTTGCCGCGTGCAGCAACAAAATTCGCAGTATCCCGCAGAGAAAGTGTTCGATTACCACAAAAGAACGCTTTATCCACGCTTCGTTGCATTTCACCTCCTCAATTATTCTAACAAGCAGAAATCCGTGCTGCGTGTAATGGTCATTCTTGCTTCTAGTCTTTTCGCGAAATATAAAGATTCCTTCCGCTTTGCAACGCGTGCGCAAGATTAAATGCGCAGTAAGAATTATAATATCGAGCTAGTATCTCTCGCACCAAGTTTCTCGGAGTAGGATTTAAATTTTTGTTTACATTATGTGATTACATGTAAGAAAATTCAAAACCAAATTTATTTACATAGCCATTCATTCATTTAAATAAATTCCCGAGTATTCGTTGCGTTATTCTTTTACTTGAAATTTGCTCTTTTAAAGATCGGAGCGAACTGATGTTTGTCCGATAGCACAAATATACAAATGCTTTCGATCTAAAGTATTTTCATTTTTGTTATTGCTCCGTTTCTAAAAGAGCACTATACGTTATCTGTCACGCGAGAAATCGTTTATCACCGAACAACAAAGAGGAGACGTGGTTTCCTCGCGCGGAGAGAGGTTGTCGGTCAAAGGCATCGCGGAAATGAAGCTTTCTGTATGCCGCGTCGTTATTATTGCAAATCGCTGTTGGCGTACGGTTCTCAACCGTTGTCGAATCGAGAGAAGAAGATTCTCTTTACGTTCTCTTTGAGTCGCTCGACGTGATATACAAACGGGCTGCGACCGGCACCACGTAGTACGTGCTTACATATACGTGTACATTGTACAGTATATAGACGCAAAAGCCTTTGAAGATCCGATTGATAACGCTAAGCTCACTGTGCCGCAATAGTAAAATCTTACAATCGTACAATTATATAATTGGTTACGTTCGACGCGTGCACATGTAGACACTTAATCACGATAAATTGTTAATCAATCATTATGAATATAAGCTTACGTAAGATTTAGTTAAATAAAAAGAATAAAAATGTATGTGTCTTGTATAATCGTTACGCAAGTACTGAGGGATACATGGAGGAGCACGTGAGAGACTTCGATAATGAGATGAGATTCGGTGGTGCAATTCTAATCTTCGTAAGTATTTTAATAAAAATCGATGTGATGTAACATAAAATTCTGTCAATAACATTAATTTTTTATGTAACGTGAATAAGATTGTCAAATCTGTACGCATTTACGTACAATGAGAACATGTGTGTCTGCGAAACTTTGCGCCTCGATCTTTTTGCAAAATTGGTCATCGTCATCTACGTTGAAGTTGATGACAATCAAACAAATCGAAAGAGAAGTTTTGTCATTAATGAACTGAAAATGCAAGTGCGCACTTCCATCGAGAAAAGGCTTCCTGCTAAATTCGCTTTCAGACACACACGAGGAGTCGAGGAAAATTATTATTCGCATTGCGAAAGTCACGAGTCGTCTCTAATGACGCGCACGAAACGACGGACCTTTAACAAGTTTCCTTCACATTATCTCGAAATTGGTTTATTATCTGCCCTCTTTCGGTTTCACCGTCGAAAGAGAGAAAGAGAAAGAGACTCCGGCACACGTGTGCAAATTCGCAGTAGCCATTATGTGCTTCGTGAGAGTTTGACGATGTCTGTTATAAATATCTCTACATAAATATCTTCACATGCAACGTCGAGCAAGCGCGAAGTTTTCTCTCGTCATATGTCACAGTTTAATTATCAAGGATTTATTATTTTTTTGTTTTTTTTTTCAGTTTCTTTCTCATTAAACTAATTAATTTAATTATTTAATTTCTAAATTATAAAACGAGAAATGTTTATCTCGATTTTACTTCTGCGTTTTGCGAAAAAACAAAATCAAATATAGGTACGGAAAATTCTCCGTAGTGGAAAAATTAAATTACTAACTTAACGCCGTGATAGTTGAGTTTGTGCTGCAAAATTTACGTGATTCCTACGTCGTTTACACACGTGTGTGCAATCGCTGAAAGAGTACAAGTACCCTCACTCTTAACCTTACATAACACTGTAAGGTGCAACGAGTTTCGTTCACTTTTCGCAATTACAATTTGTAGAAAAATCGCTGCGGTTTTTCCAAGCGTTTTTTTAGCGTAAGCAAATGAGCGTAAGCAAATGAGATGAAGAGTATTGCGCGGTGTCGGTAATGGTGCTCTCGACGCTTGGCATGTACGTATTAAGAGGATTTTCTTATGTAACAGCTAAAATTTTAAGCATATTTTAGGAATTTTTTTTATAACGAATATAAAACGCAATCTTTTTAATCTTTTTATATGTTATTATTTGAATCTTCTAGTTTAAATAATAAATAAATTGTTTTTGTTATAATTTATTAATATTTTGATTGTGTTTTCTGCAGTCAAAGATGGCGCCTTTGCGACTGCAGAAAAAAGGCGATGAAAGTAAATTCAGCTCACACAGTCATCTTAAATAATAACATGTAAAAGAATTAAAACGATTGCGTTTTATATTCTTCATATGTAAAAAAATTACTTAAAAAATGCTTAAAATTCCGTCTGTTACATGAGAAAACTTTAATAAGACTTTTATGAAATTTACTATTCAGACGCGCGCGCGAGAGAGATCCACGCCTTAGATCATTTTACGACGTTCGGCTCTGAAAGCTGCGGTTTCGCGACTCTCTCCTCCATCTTAGCGCGCGCCGTCTGTGAGAGAAGAGACTAAATTGCGATCTTAACGATCGCAATCGGGCATCGCGCATAATTCAGCCCTTACAACGGCGGCAGCGAGATCGGCGCGATCGTCTGTGCCGATACTTTCGCCTAGCCCTGAGCTAAATCTCCCCGCGACCGTCCGCGCGTCTGATTACGACTCCGTTGGTGCAGTAACATACGCAGAAGCGTACTAAAGCGCGAGCGTGTCTGCCTTAGTGGCACTTTAATGCCACGGTAGCCACCTCTATGTACACCCCGTCTCTCTTTCTCTCTCTCTCTCTCTCTCTCTCTCTCTCTCTCTATCTTTCTCGTAAAACTAATTGCATCAGGCCTCGTTTATATCGCCTCGTACCGTCCCTCTCCCGTCGCGCGAGGCTTGCCTAACAAAGGTAGAAAATTGCTCGAAGGGGCGCCCCCTCTCGTCCTTCTGTTTATCCAGCCTCTACCCTCCTCGCTCCCCCTTTGCCACCTTCTCCTTATTACCGTTCCGTTATACCGTTGCATGCACGCGTGTACGGTCGAAGAGCAACAAAGGACGACGCAATTGGACGACGATGGTACGTAAAATTCGCGGGAACCACGTGGAAGCAAACAAAACGATGCGATCGTTATTCTCTTCCGAGAGTACAACGTCAGCCACCGTGATTTTATCTGAATTTCGCTACCTCCGCGTGTACTTCGATAATAATGATTATACGATCTCGCGCGGTATTGCGGTGTGTATCGTCGGTGAACGAGCGAGAGAGTACGTGAAGCAACGCGCGCTCGCCCGGGTGTTTTGAGCCGCAACGACGAACTACTTCCGAGAGATAATAATTCGAAATACCGCGTATAAAGTTCGCTTCCTGCTAAAGGGAAATTCGAACGTTCGCGACTGCGGCAGTAGGTCAATCGTTCGCCTGCTCGGCGTTGAACGCAGAAACGTTATTTAGCCGTGGGGATAATAATGAAAGGTCTTTATATGTGTGCGCGAAACAAGTGCAATAAAATCGAGACACGAATAATCTAAATTTCTATTATAATTACATAAAAATATTTAGCACTCTTCAATCACGAGATTGATTTTATAAACATGTTTCCCTTCTCCCGATGAAATCGCTATCTAATTTTTCTTCTTACGCCACGGGGAAAGTTTTGCAAACCCGTTATTAATTATGTAAATATTTCGCACCTTCCAACGCACAAGAGTATCAAGATCGGATTTACATATGTTTCCTTTCTCCCGATATTGTTATCGTGCGCGAGTAACGTGTTCTCGTCCTCGTCTCTCCTCGACTCGAGTATCTTTGTTTCGCCCGTACCTCGTTGCGAAGATGATGAAGCTATTCATAAACAAAGCTATCGCTGGCGGAACCGCGCGCGTGCTCTTCGCTTGATGCACGCGCGCGCGAGAGATCGCGTATAGTGTGAAGATTAGCAAATAAGAACGGGGCCAAGGTTACTACGAGCGTGCGCTGCGTCGTTCGCCGTTGCCGCAGAACAATGAAACTTCATGCAAACCGAACACACCGCAGCGTGTAATCGGTGAAGTCAGTGCTGCGTGTAAAAATGTTAATTTCCAATGCGGGAGAGAGAGAAAGAGAGAGAGAGAAAGAGAGAGACACCATTGTTCTCCGCGTTCGGCTACAGCTCGCGTTCCATCATGACCTCGGCTTTTTCTTCGTTTCCACCGACGTTCACGGACATTGTCGTATATTCGCGTGTATTTCCGCTTCTCACGGCTACAATTCGCCGATCGGTATCGCGCCCATCGCTAGACTTCGTCTTCTTGCCCGGATACGGGAATTAAGATTTTATTGTGCATTTATGCACATTCATCGCGCCACGGCTATTTTGCTCGACGTGCTGCAAGTATAAATCCACCGTCCGACGAACCGTTAGTAATTAATTCGTCATGATCGAGTGCCGCGCAATTAACCGGCTGCGTCGTCGTTTATTACACAGAGCACGTTCGAAAGAACTCGGTATTTATTAAAATACACCGTCGCTATTCTAATTTTATACCTCGTTGCGAAATTACTTCGTATTTTATCCTTCGCGGGATTTTCCGACGCGACGAAATTAATTGTCAAGCCGAAAACGACGAGCGAGAGCACAGAATCAATTTCGGAGCGCATTGAGAATGAATTTCATTTCAGGTGTTGATGACTGGTCGCGCATACGCGCCACGTGTGCGTCTCGTCCGAGTGACGAATCGCCCGTGCTCACGATAACTACGTCCCAGAATTGCGTAATTCAGTCGCGCGATGAATATATACTAATTATCTGTACGTCCGTGCTAATCCCGCGCTGTTAGCTCTGGACTGAATCGCGCCGCGATCGCACTTATGATCGATCGCTCGGTTCGTTGATTTATCGATCCCGCGCGCAATCGCGATCTCGCATCTCGACACTCTCGAGTGCTACCTGACGGCGGTGTTTCTCCCTGTCTCGAATATACACTTCGTACTCATTGCCGCGGTCTTACGCGCGTTATATATCATTTGTATATATAAATATCGGCCGCGACACAAAACAATTGAGAGTTTCAGTTCCGACTTTCGAACTACACCTCGGGCGCTCAAATCGCGCGCCTATCCTCTGGAAAACACGTGAATAAGAAACGTGACTCGGTGCTGCTTATAACCGGACTCTTGTTTTTACATGCTTGTGTGTTACATGCAATCTTAAGCTTCACATTGGGTAAATATTCTCTCGATATTCGCGTCCTCGATATTTTCTTTCGCGCGTTGTGTGGCAACCGCGCGACTCTGTTTCTACGAACGAACGGCGGGAATACGTATACAAGTCTCGGATTTTTCGGGCGCACCGCGTCAATTATGTCGCGCGTAACGAGCAGCGGCATGTACGATGTTCAAGGAATTGTACGTGACGCGTTGCGATATCAGTTCCGTGAATTTTCACGGTGAGTTAAATAGCCGCGAGATGCTATCGTGTTCTCGCACCTGGCAAAAACGACGTTCAAGGTTAAGTAAGCATAGCCATCGGTCAGCACCTCTTTCAGTCCACCTATCAACAGCTGGGGAAGCAATTAGAAACGGCATTAGAAGGCGAAGGAAGAGGAGGAGAAAAAGGAGGAAAAAAAAGACACACACGCTCGCTGGAAGTCCGGCTGGGGATCGGCTGCCGGTGGCGGTATAGTGGACTCGTGTCAGATGTTAATTAAGGCCAAGGAGCGGAAAACGCTGGTCTCTCCTGCGAAGGGTGTCGCAAGCCGAGAAATGGCCGGTCTTACTGCCCCACCATCGGCCATCCACCAGCGGCTGCTGCCGCCGCCGCCGCCGCCGCCACCACC
>QVNW01000625.1:0-31204 GCA_014825475.1 Pseudomyrmex flavicornis | reverse complement strand
TTTTTTTTTTTTTTTTTTTTTTTTTTTTTTTTTTTTTTTTTTTACAAGAGAAAGATCTATAAGACGAAGAAGAAGAAATCTCGAAGAGGAAAAAGAAGGAACTTCAGGATCGATCGATTTCTCTATCGAAAACACGAATAAACCTCGTTCGATCGTGCGCTCACACGACACACAATTGCCAATGATCCTCGTCCCTTTTGAGATTCACATTCCTACGATGGGAATTTCGTGTCCGCGACTTCGTTTCACGCGTTTACTGCCTCCCCCGTTTCTCCTCTGCGCGTTCCTCACGCTGTGAGACTCCCTTGTAGCGTCTTCCTTCTTATCCAGCGCCGTATCGTGCACCTGGCTACCTGCTCCGGGGACCTGCTCGTCGGTCGCGGTGCGTTGCGGCGGCTGGCAACCGGCAGTGTGCAGTTAAAAGCGGGCGCACACATCACACACATACACACATATATAAGCCTTTATATAGAAGATTAAACTGGTAACTCGCCCTGGAAAACGCTCCCCCATGCGCTTAGAGACGCGCCGACAGAATACACGTCTTCTTCTCTGCCATTGACGTGGTATGTCTTTCAACCGCACTCCGCCGCCGAGGTTCAATACCGACAGACTCTGACATTCCGGAAGTAAAAATACACACAAACAATTTTATCATCATCTTACAATCTGAGATAAGACGTTGCGCACACGTAGACAAGCGTCTCGATCGTGCGAATGTATTATTATCGAACTTTTTTCAACGCGTTATTAACACATTCCCTTGACTCTTCATCGAAGAGAAAGTCGCTCTCGAGATAAAAAGAAATTAATATTATAAAATAATACAAAAAACGAATAGAAGAACTAAAATGTCAAAAGAGATTGAGTCACTTCTTTTTTTCATTTAAAAGAAACTTGCAAAAAATACGATAACATATTGTAAGTGAAAAAAATAAATCCACACGCATAATAAATTTAATAATAATTTATAATAACAAATAAATAATCTTAACGATAACGTAATATAACAAATCTCGTTGTTTACACGTTGCAAATTCGCGCACGTTGTCCCGAATATTACACACACACACACACACATATATATATCCTCGATCCCGTCATTCGGAAAGGATCGCGTACGAACGCGCGAAACTCCGCCGCTTGTGATTCGCTCGGAATCCGCTTTTAACTGTAAAGCCGCGCGTTTACACACACGGAGGAGAAAACACGAATTCCGCGCGCGAATTCCGGCCTCGCCGCGGGACGCGACGACGATCCGCGACGTGCACACAGCCGCTCCCTTAAAGCGCGGGGGTTCCGTGTATAAGTCGGGACCCACGGGATGTCGTCACGTTTTCCGTGTTAATATGCGAGTGAAACTTCCTGGAGCGGAATCTCCCGCGGCGTGTAGGTGGTCTCTCTCCTCGCGACATTCACGGGTCACGGGCGTGACTCTCTTTTGAGCGCGTGAATTATATATATATCTGTCTTGAGAGAAAAGTAGCACGCGCGTGTTCGTTTCAAGGACGAAATAAAAAGGGTGTTCATGTATGTACAACAGAAAATGTAGAAGAATTATAAACATGTCGAGTGTGACACTTGATTATGACGGAGACAAGAATAATGAGAAGCGGAGCATTTCTCTATTTAATTTATATGTATTATTTAAATGTATTCTACTTTGTACAAAACAACTCATACACACATACATATATGCCTGTATTGTGTTGGCAAGAGAGAGAGAGAGAGAGAGAGAGAGAGAAGTTATTTATGAAATATTTTATAAACGCGAAGCTTGTGCGAGTTATAAATGGAAGAGCGAATAAAGAAACGCGCGATTTTAATTTAAAAAAAAAAAATTGAAATATTTCTGCATGTGAAATATCGTCATTCTTTATAAATACGCGTTTTCTCGGCGGAGAATAGCGGCGCACAGACAGTTATAGTAACTATCAGGCCCCGACGATAATAGGCGAAAATAATTCGCGTAGGCTTAATAATTTCAGAGAGATATTTAGCGATCGCGCGAGGTGCATTAGCGGCCACTTCCTTCTTCCTGAATGCACCTATGCATTAATCGCGTGCCGAAGCTATATGCACGCGCACGAACTCGGAAGACGAAGAGCGCCGCCGGTAAGAAACGCGGCGAAAGAAGTTTTTAAAATTATTGAAGTACACTCTGGCGCGCACGTGTGCGCGAGTGAGAACCGAGGAAGTTAATGAAACTGCTCGTTAAAACAACCAACTTAAAAAAAAAAAAAAAAAAAAAAAACTCCCCATATAATGTAAAACAATCTTTATTGTGTTTGATAACATTCTCAAAAATGTTAAAAACATTTTTGAAAACTAGTTAGAATCTGTAGAATCTGTTTCGACGAATTTATTAAAATACGGTCTTTGTGTAATCTTATTTTTCTCGTTTGTGTTTAGTTAGTGATAAAATATTTCTTTGACGTTTAAAAAACTATTTTATAATTAAAAAATGAAAATATATTAAAAAACCTAGAAATTTCTTTTCTATTTTATTAATTAAAAATGAAGATATTAAAAACCCAAAAGTTTCTTTTCTGTACACGTGCGCGACACTTTTTTTTATTGAAAGAAAATGCAATAATGCGAGATCGGTTAGAAAGTAAACAGATAAACCTATTTACGAGGGAAGAAAGTTTGTGTACTTCCTTTTCCTCCTCAGTCTTCGCATCTTCGTGTCTAGCGAAAATTACGTCGATGACAAGATCGTAATACCGATTCGCGTGCCGCTCGATCGACCGACGTGTCGGTGTAATTTACCATGTCACGCAGAGAATAATTTCATAAACGTTACACAGCTTACTTCCGAAGGGGAGGAGAACCTAACTTCGATCTCTTTCTGCGAGAGTTTATGAATAGTTCCACTGTCGCTTCATTAACTTTCTACTTTTCTTGCGACTTTTTTATAGCCAAGATAAATGTCGGAAATTAAATTCTCTTGAGCAATCGCACAAATACAAATCGGAGGCAACCTCAATTCATTCCTCGTTACTCAAAATATATCACGTGTTTAAACCACATGAATTAAATACAAAATACAAGCGCATCAAGGTCAAGAATTTGCGGCACGTTGTTGTGCGCGCGAACGTGCGTGCATGTGGATTTCTACATGAGTTAGCGAAATTAACACCGCCACGTCTGTTAACATCTGAGTTAGCATTTAAATGTAGCTCGCGAAGTAAACTTCCAATAACGATCTAACTCCTTTATCGGGGAATGAATCGAGAGAGAGAGAGAGAGAGCGTTACAACAGGTGCGCGACTCATCCTCGATGAATTCCCAGGCCACGCGGGGGAATCTTCTCCCCGCGCGCGTCCTAATTTATACCTCGTACCTGTTGCGCGAGGATGAGGTGTTTGCACGTCGCGGCCAGCTGCGTAAACCTGAACAGCAGGTGGTCAAAAGGTCAAGCGTAGCGTCGAAACGCCGAGAGTGTAATGGCACGACGCGGACGAAGAGGTACACGTGGCCGTGATGCTAAGTTACGAGAAACGTAAATCGAGGTGAGCCTTCCGAGGTGCACGGCTCCGCCGTGGGCGCCGATATAACGGTGACGGTCGGTGGCCTCCTTTTTGCGCGACGCCGTTGCCGCGTCGTCCCTCCGACGTGCGCCTCCTCTCCTCTTCTTCATCGGCGTGCCTCTGCCGATTCGCGTAACTGTACATTCGTGTTTCAAGTTAGCCCTCTCACCGTCGTCGACCTGAGAAAGGCATACGAATACCCGGTGTCGCGAAATGCTGTTCGAAACAAATCCGGGACCGTGACATCAACGGTCGGCAATCACGACGATTCTCTCTTCGCGCTTTCTTCATTGTGGATCAGAATGAAGTAAATTATTTCCGTTCCGTAAAAAAAAAACAAAAGAAATGTTAATATTAAAGGAAGAAATATTATATCGCACAAATAAAAACTATGTAACGACAGCTTTTTTTCGTGACTTTTTAATACGTAGCGTGTAGATGAGAGAAGATGCGCGTAACGTTGCCGAAGTATACCGCTATATACGCGCGCGTACACCAAATAAAACGCAGCCTCGGGCGGTTTGATGGATTTATCATTGCCTACTTAGGCAACATTGCGTTATCAGTTTTTTTTTGTACACACGCTTTGTTCGTCGACCGGCGTCGTCAAAGAGAAATTTTCAATCGATGCGCGAGCGCATTTGCGTGTTATGAATATTCTTCTATAACCGTCGTCGGTTCGTCGTTCGAGAAATTTCGAACGAGCGTGTAATATTGATCGCGTCGATCAATAACGTGTTCTTAAATTACCTCCCGAGAAGACGCACGAGCGATCAGCGTGTAATTGCGATTACTTGAAAACGGGGGACCAGATACAAGCGTTCCGAGTGTCGACAGAACAATAACACATAGAAGATCGCGCTGGTTTTTTTTCTTCTTTCTTTTTTTTTTGCATCCTCCGTTCTCCGACATGTGTCTTCAAAGGAAACCGTCGATCTTAGATCGACAATGCGATAATTAATAATTATCGCAATGCTCGTGATACACAGAGAGAAAAATTTCTATTTGAAACAAAACATTTTATTTTATTCAAGAAAATTGTTTTTTACTTGGTGAGTTTTCATGACGTATTTGCTTTGTATTCAAAACTATGTTTAAATATGTATAAATATATAAAATAAACGTAAATATAAAATATAATATACTAATATAAAAAAAAAAAAAAAAAAAAAAAAAAAAAAAAAAAAAAAAAACATGTCAAGAAAATATATTTTACTCGATATAAAACTTTTCCCTTAGTGTACGCGTTCACTGAAAAAATGCTTAATGAGCATTAATTAAGTTTGAGAACGGTAAATCGGCCTTTGAATGGTTCGAACGATTGACACACGCACCGTGAAGAAGTACACGCGCGACAAGTCACTTTGCGCACTTTCTTAGACAATTTGGTCAGACTGATCGCGCAGATTTCCTGCTTCCTAATTAGTACATTACTACCGGGAAGTAGGAAGTGAGCGTCACGACGCCGCATCGTCGCGCCGGCACTTCGCTTCGAAACGTTTGTCACGCGTTTTCTTTACACACGAAGAAGACGCGCCGTGTCTTCTAACACGTGGGAAAAGAAAAAGACCCGCTTGTCCGCATCGCGCGCAGTAAACGCCATGAGAATTCGCCCTTTGTTGCGGTTACACATTATATCCCAGCGGACGGAGGGAAGGCGAGCCGTTTCGTTAGAGCCGGATCTCTATCTCGTTACGTGCGTTAATTCTTCGCACGATGTCGGAGCTTGTTAATGAATTAATCGAAACTTGGTCGGCGGCGCCGTCGAGAAAAAGAAAACCCGCACATATACTCGCCATAGTAAAATATTTTTATTTTGAATAATCAAAGTTTTAATGGCGAATTTCTTGTAACCGACGACGACGAGGACAACGACGACGACGACAACGACGATTATTGTCGCTGATCAAAGATTCGTAAATTTGCAGCGGCGGATATTATTTAAGTTACTTATCTAATGCCCTCTTTCTATTTATGCTAGTCGATGTGATAGACGACCCCCCCGCCTCGCCCGCTTTTATATAATAAATAAAATTCTCCTAATATCATCTAATTATTCTAATTGAGAAAAATACGCTCCTCTGATTTCTGATTTGACGTGTGGCTGATCTTCGTGTTAAGATGAGACTCGCTTTCCTTCCCTCGGCGAGGATGCGGTTCAGTCCAATGGACACAGACGCGTTGTCATCGTCACCCAGTATATGTCTCGCGAAGGAAGTGAGTAACAAGAAGAACCGGTCGACCTGGCACATAACCGCTTCGTATCCGTCATTTTTCCCTAGCTTGATACGCTCGAGCTTCTCCCCCCTTCGCGGTCGCCTGTCTTCTCGCGTCTCCGTTCGCGCTCCGTTCGAAGACTTTTCTCCGCGCGAATGTCACACTGGCATTTTGCAACGAGTCGCTAATAACCAGTACTACTACTTTGATATTTCCTCGTTTTGCGACGATATAAAGAGATAGCTCTGAGTTTTTTCAGTCGCCACGCGAAGAAACTACTCCGACGTTGACTCCGAGAGCGAAATATTTTCTGACGTACAAAAAGGCCAGTCGCGGCAAAAAATAATAATAATAATAATAAAAAAAAAACCACGTTTCATTAATTTATCGCATTTTGATATTCATCTATCGTTTTGATATTCGCACCAGGAATTTTGTAATTCTCCAATCAAGCGGCGTCAATTGCACCATTCAATCATGTCATTTTTGTTTCGATTTAATCTGCAAGTTGCCATTAAAATGTTTTCTCTCTCTTTCTGAAGTAGCAACAAACGAGTTTGAATACAATCGATCGAAAAAGCGGTATATATGTAAAAGCAGCTATTTGCGAGCACGAAAAACCGCGCCACTTTACCGGATACTTGTCCAATTAACAAACTACCATGCCGAAATGTTCGTTTCTCGATTTGTCGCGGATTTTTTTTTTTTTTTTTTTTTTTTTCCGCCGAACCCGGGCGGCGTGAAACTGGATCATCGATCTCGCAATTCTCCGGCCGAAAGTGCGGCGGGAGAATCGAGGCGGGTTACAAGAAAAAAGAGCGCGCGCGAGAAACAGGCTGAGACCGAGAGCGAGACTCGATTGCGCGATCGAGTTATGTCAAGTTACGTATTCGTCTGTGAAGTTTCCTGGTGGCAAATCGACCGACAAAGAAACAACATAACGACATGCGCATTAGAATGCGCTCGATATCGCTTGTTGTGTTTAATCTCACGTAAAAAAGGTCGCGCGATGGTTCGCGCGGTGGGAAATTTGCGGCGGCAATCGGCGAAAATCGGCGATTTGCGATTTTCCGGATGAAACGGCGAAACGAGAAAATCGTTCGCAACGAACAAAAGAGAATTGTTAAATTTTTATTATACAATAAAATTGTATATATATATATTATAATATACAAAAATAAAATTTTAAAATAAAATTATACACATGTTACATAAATAATAAACTTTATTCTCTCTCGTTGCGAACAATTTTCTCGACTTCGTCTCGCTGTGTTTTTACATATGCTACATAGGTATATACACCATATAAGACGCAATTATAGGATCGACGCGTGGTGTCGATTGATGATGGGAGAGGAAACCGGGCCGGCGCTACACAGAGACACGTATAAGTCCTTCGTAGACCTATCATTTCTGCATTCGCTTCTGGGGGAGAGACCCAGGTCTCGCGGCTATCCTGGGCACGCATGACTGATCCGCGCGACTAGGCACGCGCGTACATACACACACACACACACACACACACACACATATATATATGCAAAAAAAGCAAAACCGTAATTTCGCGAACGTGCGCGTTAATAAAACGACCCCGGACGGATAATGATCCGGAATCGATCTCTGTTCGCCCCGTCGATGCATTCGTGATTGCCACTTAAGAAACGCGCAACAACGTCGCGAACAGCGATTTCTTGAAAGTAAGAGAGAAAGAGAGAGAGAGAGAGAGAGAGATATTCATACGTCGGATAAAGTGTATCGCGGAGCGGGAGATACTGTACGAAGCGTCGGAGAACGATGTAGACTTAAATCATACTTATAACCGGTATTTCTTGCGCGGTTGCTCACGCTTATTTCAGGGAACGAGAGATTTTATTTTGATAAATTATGATAATTCTTCTGCATTCCTTCGCGCGTATATTTCTCCGCGCGCGTACTTTTCTTTCTCTCTCTCTCTCTCTCTCGCGCGCGCGACGATTCGATGCGAAACAAAACCAAAGCGAAAATCTACGCGTTTACATACGTACGTTTCAATCTGCTGCATCGATTCTTCGATTTCCCGGGAATCATCCTCGCGAAAACAAAAACAACGTGTCTCGTAAACAAGAGTTGGAGAATTATCGGTGTACTCTCGGATCTCGCATGCAACCTTTCGCCTCGCGTGACTTCGCGGCGTGCTATTTCGTGAAATGGTGCGTCAAAAATCCCGGTAACCAGCGGAATCAACGAGGCTCCGAGGGATTTTGTAATCAGACTGGGTCGGATCGGCATGCACGAAGACCGATTGATAAGATTTCGAAACGACAAAAAGACAAACGACAATTTATCGGGTTTAAATGTATCTCGTTTTCAACGTAATTACCTTCCACTTCGATCTAGCGCTTCTCGCGAGCGCTTGTGCCGCTTTGGCGGAACGATTTCTTTTCGAAATTAGCCGTTTACGGCATCGATGACTTCGGCAATGATGATTCATTGTCGCTCGAAAATCCACTGAGTTATTTTTTTTTTTTTTTTTTCGGAATTAAATGGAAATCGCACGGAGGTCCGTATCATCTGGCGGATGAGGCGGCAATTCGAAGACTGGTATCATCTGGCTCGTAAATTTTGATCATTGTCGAGGCGTGAGCTGGCGAATTCTCAAAAATCTCACCGAGAGCGTGATCTTTGTGAGAACGCGCTGTTGACACAAACATCACGTGCGATAATGAACCAGCACGTTTGAAATTTCGTTTTCTCTCAAGAGTGACACTTGACAACATCAATGCGGTCGCTATCATGTGCGTCGTTTCGGGTACTTATCAATCGCTCCATTTAAAGGAGAGCAAATATTTCCACTTAATTTGTTCGTGAGAAAGAGATATCGATGGAATTTCTTCTCGTGTCAAGTTCACCGACAAACACGTTTTCAGATAGTAAATATTTATCTTTTGTTATCATTTATGTTTGTTATCTCTCGAGCGTGATTCACCGACATGCTTTTTCTGTATTTTCTTTCCATTGGGACACAATAGGAAGTTATCTCGTTTAAAATAATAAACAAAAAAAAATAAACAAAACTATGTGCCTGCAGAGAAGATGGATTTATCCGTAAAATATGCGACTGTATCACGTAACATATTTTTACGCGTATAAATGCGTATTCTCTCCGCTTCAATTACAGAAACGGCGATAAACGCGTTTTAAAAAATTTACTGAATCGCTTGTCACTCCGGACGAGCCAGAAGAAGTCGGATATAAACGCCAAAAAACATTCACGGACTATGTACGTGTGTAACGCGTGTGAAATACTCACCGAGAATAAATTACGAACGACCGCTTATATAAATTTGGATCGGAACTGGAGCGATAAGTAACACGCAACGCGTGAAAAATAAATCAAAACGCGTAGTATATGTAGCTCATATCACGCGTGTTTGCATAATATTCATGCGCCGCGATCTCATGAGAGAGCGCAGATTCCACCTTTTTCACGAAGAAACTTCCGATATGCTGAATCGTTTTATTTAATATGCATGTGAGCGTGTGTTTCACACACACAACAGAAATCATGCAAAAACCAGTTTTATGAAAAATATTACAAGAATTATGACGCTCGTAAATCAGTTCGACATTAGTTGTAAAACAACCATGTAAAACAACATTTCGAAGTGATCGTTTTCCAAATGTTTTTTTTTTTTTTTTTTTACATTTTGATACTACGTTCGAACCGACGATTTCTCGCTCGTTAGGATTAGGCTACATTGTAAGCGGAGAAGCGGTTTTCGAACATGATTTGTTATCTCCACCTGATCCTACATACACAAAACGCTTTCTCGTCTCGGGATCTCGCCGCGAGCGCGTACCGAATACTATCGACGCTAGGCTAGCGCGATTGCTATGCGAGTTTCGACAGAAATCCGGGAGAGAGAGAGAGAGAGAGAGAGAGAGAGAGAGAGAAGGGATCTTTCTCAGAGGAATGCCGAGGGTGTCACGCGCAAAATGCGCGCTCGCGTGTACGCCATAATAACGACACTCGTGCTGCAAATTACGGACACCGCATGCCAATCCGGCATGTATTCACCTTGCGAGCGCTTCCTCTCCTGCAGTTCGCATACGCGAAATGAAGACATCAGGCTCCGGCTTACTGTATCTCTCTCTCTCTCTCTCTCTCTTTCTCTTCACGTCTCGGTCGTTATTATAACGATGCCCTTTAAACTCCGCGCACGTGAGAGCGACCGCGCGCGTAATTTTAATGCGCGTGGTCTGCGCGTATTGGTTTTCCCGAAATTTCTTTTTCTCGACAGCCATCTCCGTAACAAAGATCGTGAGAAAAACCGTAGAAGGATTATTTCTAGAATCGAAGTTTGAAAATATGTTGCATTGTCGTATTAAACTATTTCTAAAAATCTTTATCTCTGAGGATAAGCTAAGAATGTACAAACTAAATGATGAGGGACTGTTTAGGACTGTTTAGATCTGTAGGAGTGTGTAAACTGTGAGAAACTGTGTAACAGTTTCTGTTTTCTTTTTGCTTTTACATTTACATAGGTTAAAGATATTTAGAATCATGTATTTTATCAACCCCGACAGTCTTGATCGGCCGATCTGTGTCCGAGGAGCGCGCCATTAGCTTTAATGTGTCATTCTATCTTTGTTTTATATCCGATGAATGATAAAGATAAAGTGACGAAATAGCGCAGATAGCGCGCTTCTTGAACGCAGATCAAGTGTCAATCACACCTCGCCAATTCTGCTGAAGAACGACTAATTTGATTAATAATTAATGAATTCGAATAATAATTAAGTTAATCGGAGGTAACAAAACTCTTCTAGAATATCAGTTTTCTTTTTCAAAAATAAATTATATAGCCGATAAATATACATATCTAAAAGACAAGAATGTGATTTGGATGTTTTTAATTTGTAAACAAAATAGTAATTGCATTAATAAAATGTTCAGTTTAGGAAAGTAGAAGAGAATTTTGTAAGTTTTAGGTTTATTATTGCAATCAATTGTTACCAATTAACACGTTGATCGGCCAGATTAAATATGTTTTTTGCGGAACCTAAATCCGCGGTTTGCCACGTACAATTATCGCGCAGGCTATATAAACTGTTGACAACTGCTGCAAAAAATTTGTTTGTTTTTCATTTGTCTCTCCAATACAATTCGAGTTTGTAAACAAATAAAACTTCGACAATAAAGCCTTTGAATTCTTTTGTTACTTCGCTGTTGCTTTTCATTCGAAAACCAGTCATTTTGATAGCAGACATCGAACTTTGCCGAATGTAGTTTCTTTCAGAGTGTAATATTATATATATTATATTGTATATATTTTTTTTTGACGTATAAATTACTTATAAGCACTTGTACACAGTTTTGTTACTACATATTGTATATGTTACAACATATTGTTACTATTAAAATATCTTTGTTACTATTTACTATTAAAAACCTCTGCGAATTATTTGTAAAATCCTGCTAATTAAGGTGAATGAAACCGTCACTCATACATGAAGCTCCTGCGAAAACTTACCCGTCACTTAAATACGAGTGACGCGGCGATCAACGTGTTAACGTATTCAGAAAAAACACGTGAGGTTCAAGAGACATTGAAAATTGCACATTGACAGACGCATGCTCCGAGCCAGAGGCGGTTTTGCGCGGACTTACCATGACTGGTGCACGTGTGCGCCTGTGTGTCACCTAATTCTGGGGCTGTTGGTCGTCTAGCAGGAGCATATCCGCAAAGAAGAGAGCAATCGGAGCAGTGTCAGGAAGAAAACTTGAAACTCGCTGTCTTTCTCTTCTCTCGTTTTGTCGCACCCGCACACGGTCAGCACAGATCACACCATAATACGGTAAACACACAGAGAGAGAGAGGAACAGAAAAAGAGAAAGAGAAAGAGAGACAGACAGAGAGAGAAAGAGATGCGTAAAAACGCGTCTCTTTCACTTTTTCACACACAGACACAGACGCTTGGCGTCGAAACTTTTTCCACGCTTTTCCGAGTCTTTTCTTTCCCGACGATATATTATCAGGACTAAGGCAAGTTATATCAATAAAATTTTCGCGCGATAATCCGGTGATTCTGACAAAAAAAAAAACTACCCGCCTTGACGGGATGCGCGTTCCCGGCGAGACGCTTCTTTTCCTAAGAAAGACGGAAAAGGAAACGGCGTGGAGCCGGCGCCTGCGTGTACAATACTGCCAACCAAAGAAGGCACAGGCGACGGACGGATTTTCAACCTGGCGGACACTGACTGAGCCCACAACCGGCAGGTAGATGAGCCGTCGCCCCTCCACCCGATCGCCAGCTTGGTGCCACACCACCACTGGTCCGCCGCTCACCGTGTGTTCACCATTCTCATTTCCTTCGCTTCACTTGCCTTTGCCGCGCCTTCTCCTTCCTTCGCTTCTTTCCACTCCTTTCATCGTTACGTACACGCGTTTTCCCGCAGAGACGGCTTCACCATCGGATGGAACTATACAGATGATCGCATGCATTAAAAGCACATCATCCAGATTAATAAAATATTATTATGTTATAAAAGTTTAAATTAGTCAGGACTAAGATGCCAATTAAGTTTACAGATATAAATTTAAACGCACGAGTCTTTTTTTTTTTTTTTTAACAAATTCCTTTGCTGAAGAAAGAATTTATCTTTGAAAGTAACAATACAGACACTTGTGTTATAAAACATGTCAAAACATATTACAGCGGTCTTTACCTTGAATATAATCGCCACATTTACAGGGACTCTTGCGGGCAGAAGGGCTTCGTATTGACTGTAAGAAGACTATAAAATTTTCTCCGGTATATAATAAGAGTTAACTATCTAAAAGTGCTCTCATCTTTATTTCTCTCTTTCTCTCTCTCTCTCTCTCTCTCTCTCTGAAGCCCTTGTGCGTGCGGTGACTCGTTCGATGAAGTCTCGCTATATTTCGAAGTAGAAAATACATTTTGTGCTCAGGGCACTATTAGCTTCAGCGTCGCCTCTGCTTCCCTTCCAATGGTCATATCGTGGCTTATTAAAGCTACAAGCGGCAGAATGTAGTCATCATGCCCTATCGGCGTTAACGAGATTATGTCCTGCATAATTATGCACCTTTCGGTGAGGGATTTATGCGGTCAGACTACATACATGACTATATGGACGATAATTACTTCACAGAATTCATGTAAAGCGAGATAAGTTTGCAAAGTAAAATATCATTTATATTACTCGTCAACGCGATGTATAAATTTTGCGTGATTAATAATTTAATGAGTTTTAAGTGATTCGCAGGATAAATATTTCTCTCGGTTGTTTTGGAAGTGAAATAAATATACTACAACACTGTTTCCACGACAACGGGAGGAAAACAAAGGTTCTCACACTGATTGATAGTGCCATTATTAAAATTTTTGTGTATTTAACAATAGATGTTATTTTATTGAAATCCTTATGAACAGGATTAATTCGATGCGATAATATGCATGTCATCTTCTTCCTCATCTTCTTCTTTTTCTTTTGTAGGTGCGTCAGTTGACAGATACTTTTCAAAATCAACTTTGAACAATTCTCCCGATGGCGGACACGTAATACGAATTCTGTTGAAATGTAATAAATAGCGTAATTATGTAACTTCTAATAAAGCATACACAAAGTGCGATTTTATAATTTTAATGTAAATGATTCTGAGAGAACATACCTTGTGATAAAAGAGCCGGATCGTTGCGGTTTCGCGTCATTAACGTCCTTAATAAGAGAAATAAAATTTTCTTCCAATTGTTTTGTATCCATATCAATCTAGAACACAACAAATTGGCTTGATAATCTTTTCTCCGGTTAGGTAGTATAGCATTAAGCAATATGTGTTAGAAAATAAAAAAATTATACCGTTCCAAATGCGACGTCGATGGTGCCGTAAGTTTTTAGAAACTCGTGTGGCTTTGCTGTATATTTTATACCTGACAGAAATTTATTTATAACCGCTTTTATGTCAGTGCTCAAAGTACCTGATTTAGCACTTGGAAACTTAGTTTTTATAAGTCCTCTAATTAATAACAAATCAGGCAAAATTTTTGGTTCTGCTATAATTATGTCATACTCTTTCACTGAAATTTGTCCACTCTAGTATAATGTAAATTCCATATTAGTGGTAATGAATAATTATAAGTTAATAAAAGATACAACCATCATCACGTTTGCTATAACACGACGTGATTTATATGTTGCAAAACAAATTTGTGTCTTATATCTTACTTGAATTTGTTTTATTAAATCTGTGCCACCAGTGAGGTGAGCATCAGTCTGTTTTGCAATTTCCTGCATTTCAGGGTCCTTGCAAAACACCGCTACCTTTCTGTTTTGATCATGAGCAAAAGAATTTGGCATGTTTGCTATTCGTGAAAAAGTATCCAGAGGTTTTCCTTTTTTTGCACCCTAACAACATTATATGATGAAATCAAGTCTTATATATATATGTAGTAGAATATAAAGTATATCTAAATATAAGTTTTCGGAAAGTAGCTCTAGAAGATGCTATAAAAACAAAACAAAAAAACTTTTATTTAATGGCTTTTGTAACAACACTGTTTCTTGAATGAGAAACAAGACCAATATTGGTAAAACTATGTGAAATAAGGCAAATAGGTGAACTATTATATGTATTTAACACTTTTATATAGAGAATCTTTTATATAAATGGAACGAAAAAATAAGTTTCTTTTTTTTTTTTACCTGCAAATCCAATTCTATAAGAGCTTTTATCTGAGCATTTGGTAAATTATACATAGTAGGATGATGTGTTTCACGATGACATTGTACAGCTTCTTCAAATGAATAAATCTTCCATTTACAAAATTTTGATATCCATACATTATCCAACGGAGGATCTAGTTTTTTGCTATCATCTAATATAATCTTGTTGAGATCAATTTTCTTCTTTTTAAATTCGCTAGTATTACAACAAAGTGTCAATATTAACATAAATGCATACAATCTACATAGTTATATAAGTATGTACATATTAAAAATATTGTTATATTTAAATCTAAATCTCTGTTAATTGAGAATATTACTTATATATATTAAAAATGCTTACACATTCTTCTCTCTCTGATTATGTGGAATAAAGCCCACTTTTTCAACAACCACCTTGATCTTTTTCTTCCTAGCTTTCTCTCTTGTACCTTTTCTGGCAGCATAATTTCGCATTTGTAGAAAACCAATAGGATAATAATTGAGTCCTGTTACACATTTATATGTTGAAGAAAGATTATTTAGTAGCCGACCTGCAAAAAACAGTCGTTCTCAGAGAGTGAAAAAAAAAGTTAATTAAAACAAGTTATTTCATTTAGTGAACAATATGAGCAAAAACGTGATTCGAGAGGTTATGTATACCATGACTCCTTTTCTAAAAACACATCATAAACATCTCATTGTTAGGCAAATCAAATAATCCCATAAACTATTTAATTACAACGCAATTATTTTTCATATCTGTCAGTAAAAGATTAAAATAAGAGATAAAAAATACAATCCATACCGCAAACTGCTGCCGCCATATTTGTCAAACAGATCAGGTACGGTGCGATACGTTCGCTTTGGTTAGAGGCTTGTGCGCCTCAAGTGTCAATCTGTTTTTATTGCTCTTTAAATACACACGCGTGCGCACACTTACAGTCTCTCTTACACATGATATCTTAAGTTTTTACATTTTGTACCACATTTACTGTTGCCTATTACATATTTGAAAGAGAAACAAGGGATAATAAAACTATGATTTCCGATTTGTAAATCAAGATCTTTTTTTTTTTTTATTGAAGAACCTCCATTACATATTCTTACTTCGCCTTTTTGCTCTTAATCTTTCTCATATAAAATTCGAGTTCTTTACCTTCCAAGATATAGCCATCGGCTCTCCCGCATTGACCAGGTCGACTCGCTATGCAAGCTAAAATTGGAGTTAACCATGATCAAGTTATCTCAGCATACAAAACCAATTGTAATTTGATTTGTTGTTACAATCAACTTCTCTTTAATTCATTTAATAAAATATCAATGCGATAAAACTCAAAATGCTAATCTACTTCACCAAAATCTAAAAAGAAAAATTTTTAAACATACCAAGAACACGACCCGTAGCAAATTGTTCCTCTAGAGCAGGCTCAACTTTGGCAAATCGCTGCCTAGCTTTGTATTTAGCTTCTGTTTTTTTCGAACGTTTCTTGTTCAACACCTCTTCCTCAGCTTCTGTCTACAATTTTGCACTCCGTATAATTTTATATACACACTTGAAAACAAATTAATTTTCTATGTTTTTGAATAGTATTTGAATTTCTCACCAATTTAGCACCTCTTTTTCTGCCAAGAGGAAGCACATAATGACCTTCATACCACTGTCTAAATGGTGTAGCATCAATGGTGACAATGGCATTCTTTACTAGAGTCTTAGTTCGTACCAACTCATTGTTGGACGCGTTGTAAACAACGTCAATGATACGAGTTTTTCGGGTAGAACATTCAGAACCCCAGGAAAAGTTACCTGTATCCAATCTGAGGGCTCTGTATTTCTTATTGCCTCCTCGTGTACGAACCTAGTACATAAGAAGATGTATCTATAACCAAGTTTCAAACATTAAGTATGGTATTGCATTCAAATCAAATATCAGTACGCTGTGAGATTAATAGATCATGGCACTCAGTGTAGGTAAGATATTCATCATGTTATAGTATTATGACATTGGTATAATAAAGCACATATATACAATCTTTTATAAAACCAAATTTGTATTACTAAAAAAATATGTAATTATAAATATCCTATAATATTCTTCAATATAAATATCTCTATAGTACTTCTATAAATTTTATAAGTTTACAAAACCAATGTTCATTTAATGTTTCACAATTAATTTATAAGTCACAAGACTCAAGTTCACTTACAGTATGAATCCTCTGTGGTCCAAGTTTGGTGTTTGCAGCTGGACGACCTAATTCAAATTTCCTCTTCTTCCTGATGGGCTTTCTCTTCCCACCAGTAGCTCTTCTCTTATGCCAATGGTCTCTAGATATACCTACAACACAACACTGATGCAAAACACAGCAACTTGCACATGCCGCTCATAGGAGTTAACCTATTTGAACAGTATGATGTTGATAATGCAAATTTATCTCAAGTACTTCTGTAAATTTCTTAAAAATATATTTGTTATATAAATATTATACATTTGCCAATAAAATAGTACTTATTGCTAATAAGCACGCATGGAAATCATGATAGCCGAAAATCACACGACCATGAGTGACAACATCCGACAAAACGTGTTTTACGGATCAAAGATGCAAAAATATTTTATATCGAAGAAATAACAAAATCCAAATTCATGCGCCGCACATATTTTATCGCAATATCGCAAGAAATAAACGAGGATTTGCGTGGATAAAATTAAATTTTTGTAACATCTCAATCTTACCCATTTTGCTGTTCGGAGCAGCGACAAAAAAAGACACGGAACATATACACACTAGACGATATAAAATAAACCACGAATATTCGATCAGCAAACGACGACCTCTGTAGACTCTAATTGGAGTCACCAACCAAGATCAAGAATCTTGCTCATTTTTGCTCTGATTGGTCAATTCATAGTTCTATCCGACGCGTAAAGTTTTGAAATGCGGCCCTAAGAAACACATCCCCTCCTCTGCCGATTAATCGTTAACTGAAGATTGGCACTGGAACAAACGTCCCTGCGCAAACAACGCGAACAAATATATACATAGAAACATTTGGCACAATTCGTTTTCCGGCACTGCATCGTGCTTATATTATGCGCTGCAAACTATCGTTAAGGAGAAGCAGCGAGAAGTGTTACATCGGATTTGGAATGTCCTTTTTTTCGATTAGTACATCAATGAAATTCGAGTGTCCAAGGAGGATAGTACGTTGGCGTGCGAGTGACAGAGCAATATCAATTTTCCTTGAACCCGGGATTTCCACATAGGTAATTTGTTTTTTTTGCGGTGACGTCTGTTGGTTCTTTTCGGATCTCAAAATGCGAGTGAAAATACAATAATTCGCGTCGACGGTTGTTCTACCTGAAAAATGTGCGAGATTAGTGATGAAATAAACACGTCGCCTTCCATCAAAATCATGAAATTCGCCCGTGAATTCTCCATGAAGCGGTGTAACCTTCAAACCCATCAGGCTTTGTTTTAATCACCTCGACGCGACTCTCTTCTAACATAAAACAACAATTCAGACCAACATCGTGCAGATGGCTCGCTCTGCTTCAGTCGTGCCGCCGCATTCCAAATGGCTCGCCGCTCGATTGCATTACTGCACATATCTTCATCATTTGTTGCTTGCACACAAAATTATAAATAATAATTTCGAGTGTATACCTGTTTATTCTGCTGTGTAATCCATGCATAAGTAATTTAATTCGTTTGTGTTCTTGTTCCAACAGTGCAACCATGAATACAACATTGAATACTGTGAGCACCAGTGGTGACAAGCGTCTGTCAGAAACAACTGTACAAACTGTGGCACAGAACTTAACTACAATGCAGAATGTACAAAGTGTGCAAAATGTACAAAGTGTGGTGCAAAGTAATATACAAAATATTCAGCCAACTCAGACTATTGTTGGATCAGTAGGAACACCAAGTAGTCTAGTGGGCAAATCAGTGTCCTTGGATATGAATCCTAAACTGTCCCTAATGAAGCCTGTGGTACCTTCTGGCAGTACTTCGTCTACAGAAACTAGTAAAATAACAACTACGGTAATTTTAGTAAATCTGTATGATAGTAAATTATACACATATGGTTGTACATATTAGTGTCATATCAGTAAATTTTATTTTTATATTTAAAAACTTTTTTTTTTTAATATTTTATTATGTTAGCTAGAGTAAGTTTGCAACAATAAGTTAATTAATATTGATTCCATTGATTTCAGTTATGTTCCATAGGACCTACAGTAAAAATAATATCACCAATGTTAAGTACTGTGGAAAGACAAAATCAACCACAACCACAATTGACACAGACAGTCAGCATGCCAGCCACATACCATGTGCCACGAGGACCAGCAGCAGTTGCCAATATTTCTGCACCTAGATCAACAACAGTTGCCACTCCTATAGTCAGAGCAAATTCACAGACTGTGCCTACTACAAGACCAAGGTATATATTGCATGTTTGATAAAATAAATTTTTTATTTAGCTAGTTACTAAAAAAAATTTAATAGAATGTGCGCTCTCGAAAAAAAATCATTAGCTGTGTAAAAATTATATATGCAAAAATGTTTTAACACATTGCAAACAACGGGGACTGTGACTGTTTTTACAAATTTCATGTTTCTAAATCTCATATTTCAATACAGGAATGGCCCCAGACACTATAAGCAATGTTGCTACACCAGAAAGGCACGTGTTAAAAAACAACTTTTATTGGTATTTGTATATATGATGTACGAAAGAAAAAATTAAAATCGCAATTTTTAATCCATAAAACCACTTCGCAACGTATTAAATGTAACAACAACTTGAAAATTTCCATACACATCTTGATTTGTCAAACAGTAGTACACCAATATCAAATCCCCAATGGCAATCTAAAACAACATCCGTCGTGTATGCGCAACCACAAAGGCATCCTGCACCTCCACTCGGAGTCAGCAGAGTCTCCAGGCTGCCATCTGCCACGGTTTATTCTGGACAACAGCAGCGGCTAATTACACCAACCAGTCAAGGAAGATCTGTTCAAGCCACTATGGTCACTGGTAGTCAGTCCAGATTGATAACGCCCATTCTGCAAACAGGCAGTAATATTACTCGACTTCCAGTTGCACAAAATAGACCGCCAACGCCGCAAGTGGTAACCGTATCGCAGACTTCGCAACCCGGAAAATCAACGGCGCAGACCATTCAGGTATATTTATAAACAATAAATTATGTAAAAATTATATATATAGAGAGAGAAAAAATAATGAGGATAGTCGCTAGTTGCAAACTAAAAATCGTGTAATTCAACTCAATAAAAATTCAATTTTGAAATTTTTTAGCCTAACCAGACCAGCAGACCTCTCACTACGACGGGTACTACAAAACGTATAACTGTGTCAGCACCCATAGTGGAAACAGCGAGTAGAATTGGTAGCATGACTTCGGTCACGGTCGGTTCTGTGGAACCAGTAGGACGGCCATTGTCGATTAATACAGTAGCTGGACCATCGACTGGCACAGTTAGCCATATTGTTATTCCTTCGCAACAAGTGAGTTTTAGCCGATAACGAACCAACGTTACGAATGTAATAACGCTTATGTCTTTATCTCATTACCGTTTGTATCTCTGTGTCCCCCTTTAGTCTGGCTTTTCCGTTTTTCTTATCCAATGTCCTCTCTACTGTCGCTATTTATGTTTTCTTTTCATTAAAGCCTGGCTGTTGTTTGCATCCGACTTCGTGTTTCTCGCGTATGCGATAAATTACATATATAGAAAAAAGACTTTGCGTGATAAGTAAACTGGTTCAATAGGTTCAACAGCAACAAGGTGCGCCGCGCGTCCAAACCGTCACATCTCTGTCATCTCTGAGTACAGTGTCTCAAGTAATCACAACCACTGCGAACACACAGTCGAGCGCTATGCGTATATTGCAAACAGCTCCAACTACAGTCGCAAAGATCGCTGGCATGTCTTTACACTCTCTACCTATCGTACCAGTGAGAACTGCACCGGCGCCGGTCAAGGTTACTGCCGCACAACCTCAGAATATTGGTCAGACCGTCCAGATCAAGCCAGCGCAGCAAGCCGGTTTACGCGTGTCATCTACCAACAGCAGCACTGTTACCAGTTCCACTCAGCCAGTTCAAGCGACGTATATACATCCGCCTCATACTACTACGTATTATTCTTTTGACGCTACAGGTAAACTATTATTTGAAGCAGGCAAACTGTTGATAAGAGTGTGCAGATAGAGTGCACACACATTGTCTTCTGCATTTTGTTCTTTCTTTGCAATAAAAAATTGCGTTATGTATTTAGGCTGTCAAGCTTTTTATGCTGCGGGTAACATGCAAAAAGTAGTGATTTAGAACGGGTTATTATCGGGTGAGAACAATGCAATTATGGCATTCTAAATGTTGAGGATTGATGTTATATTTTATTTTTCAGGAACGTACTCGTACCGACAAACTTCAGTGCAGCCGGTAAGATTAGTCGTCGATCCGGGATACGAGGAAGCTCCTAACGTTAAACCTAATGCGTCTCCAAGACCGAGCATCTTACGAAAAAGAGATCATGACACCTCGCCAATCAAAAGTACTGATACTAAATATCTTAAACGTGTGTGAAGTAACACACACAAGTGCAGCAACATGTATAGGTTATAATTTTTTCATTTGTGTCATGCACAGGTGCAGCTAAAAATCTCGTTCCTGTCTTAACATCTTTACCATCGACGAATAGATCGATGTCCAGTCCACCTTGTTCACCGAAAGGAGATCAAGATGGAGGAGGATGTCAGAGTTCCGGTTCGACTACGGTATCCGCTACGTCTTCACCGGGTCTTGATGAAGAGCTCGAACAATCCAGGATCACTATTAATCCCACTGTCGAACTTTCACCTCGTAAAAAACCTCGTAAACAACAACTTACAGCTTTAGAATTAACCGAATCTAGATGCTGTGAAGAAGAAATGCAATTTATCACGGAAGAGAAAATAAAGAAAGAAATAAAAGAGGAAGCAAAAGAGAAGTCTGACAAGAGACAACCTCCAAATGTGCAAAGTACAGATATGAAGTCACAGCAATCGGAGATTACGATAAGGACTCGGCCTGTGCCTAGTTTAATAGGTATATATGTACAATATAAAAGTAGATACACACACACACAAAATTATTTTTGTGTAACTTGTTAAGTTTCAAGAGCCTTAGTTCATTAATTGTTTAAAATTATTTTTGTATATTTTGTATATTTTTGTTTTATACATTTTACTTTTCGTATTTTTGACCGTTTGCTACACTTTCTATATTGATCTCTTACATGTGTTTTTTCTAATTTTCAGATCCTTCGTGGAAAAAAGGAATAGTCAGATTGCAGCATTTCAGAAGACCAAGTGACGTTCGGCCTCGTGAAGAGAGAAGACCGACAGTCGCTGAACTGGCCCAACAAAAATATGTATTACAGAAACTAAACGGATGGAAAGTTTATCATCTCACCGCACAAATGGAAGATATTGCTGACCTTGAGAAACAGGTATATATAACACGTATATTTATAAATTCCAAAAGTAAACAAAAACATTCTCAATAATTAATAAATAAATAAAGAAAAAAAGAAAAAACAAGAGAAAACAAAAATTATCTTAAGAGACATCAGCACGTTTATCATTGCGCAGAGTTATTTTCTTAAGGCTGTTTTGCGTTATAGATGTTGTTATAGGATGGATCTTATACGTACACAAGTATGAAAGAAAATAAAATAATTTTTGTGTGTTCGAAGGTGCACGAGAAATTGAAAACGACATTAATGTTATTGGAATCGCAACAAACAGCTAAAAGCAGACATAATAACGATCTTGAACGCGTGAACGAATTAATCAAAGGAAATATGCAACGCAGTAATCTAATCAGCGAAGGAATGAATGAAGCGCGCACACAACTCGTCGCCATATTTCAACATAAGGGTCCTATTACTGATCTTTTACAACGTTGTGGTAATAAACGAGCCCAGAAAAAGAAAGACAAATAAATGTTCTATCAAAAAAAAAAAAAAAAAGAAAAATAAGAAAAAAATAACTGTCATAAGTGAACTTTAAGTGTGGCAGTAAAGTTTACAGCCGAATTATTTTTATCTATCTTACAAATTCTATGTAGGGACAAATAAATGGTTTTATAAGTCTACAAGACCATATAAATATGTCTATTACATATATATATATATATACATACATATTACATACATATATTGATATTTATAATTTTAGTACATAAATTTATTTTTTATTTTAATATAATGCTTTTTATTTCTACTGTCAAATGTCTTTCTATTCATTTAATTTCGATTAATCTCCGATTAATTTGTAATATACCACTAATGTATATGTTTGTTCTACAGACAGAACATGACTTCTTTGGAAACAAAATAGAATATGCAACAAAGATAGAATTCCAATACCCTTTTTATTTGTACTGTTTGTGTCGTTGTCAAGGAGATAACAAGTCTTGAATCGTACTTGGTTATGTACGAGACATTGAACTTCAATCAAAAAAATATATATACGTACTGATTTCGCAAAGTGTATTTTATATAAAGTTCAACAAGTCACAAAACGCAAGATGTGGTGGGGATGTAGTCCACCTCAAGATTTACAAACTGAAGTAATTCAAACAGAAGATCAGCTCTCTAACAATCTTGAAGTATTGATTGTAGGTGCTGATGATGCACGACATATTGTCAAGACAATAGCATCATCTTACATCCATTCTGATCGAACTGTTACATATCACGTTATTGAACCGACGTTGGAACAAGTTTGTAGATCAATGCTTTTATTAAATGTTTGCTTAGAGAAAGATTTAGGTATGTAAAATAAAGAGCAAGCTTGTTGTAACATAAGCTGTAAAACAGTCATATATATATATTATATAATTAATATACTGAAGGGCTACAGGAAGCAACACGATATTACTTGGAGATATTAGGAAACACTTTGTTGAGACCAGCCACAGCAAAATATTTAGCAAAAACTGCCAAGAGACTAATTGACATTCCAACTCAGACTGTTAATTGTCCATGGTTATCATTAGAAAACTTTAAGTATAAAGACAGAGACAAACTGGAGAGCATTTTTAAGTAAGTTGAAGGATATGAAAGTACAACAAAAAACAGTAGCTGATATCTTATGTTGAGCATTTTCTAAGATTCTGGAAACGCGCAACATGCGAAGGAGTTCCTATTGTGAACTATTGGGACCGCAGAATTCGAAATTCATTGAAAACAAGATACGACTATAGAGAAGGTGTCTTTGATTGGGATTATCATATGATTTTAAAATCCAGATGTATCACTACTAATCTTACTCTACAAGAATATAGGTATGTTTAGCGAACAGGAAATATAAATATATGATTTATTATAAAATAATGATACACATAGTATTTTTTGGGTGATAAAAAATTTATGATCTCAAACTCTTAGAACTGTTAACCATGTAAAAGTAAATTATTATAATTAGATTTTGGAGAAATAACGGAGTAGCGTTTACATGGCTTGAGGGTGAACCAGTTAGAAGCAATCCAACATTATTAAGCAATATAATACAACATGGACCTGGTTTCATACATTACGCATATTTGGGAGATATTGTAAATGGTCCGTTTTTTACGTGGGCTGCAATAGAAGGAAAAGAGGATAAGAAGTATAGCATTTCTGACATAGATAAATATAACATACTTTCTATTCTCAAATAAATTTTTAAACCGAACATGTCAAAGGCTTAGGGCAACTGATATTGCTGAACGAGAAGTAATGCGTGCGATTCATGAAATAAGAACTAAGGAGCCATTGTGCGAAGATTACGTCGGTGCTCACAGAGATGCTTCTATTCTCAACGGCATTATAATAACTGAAATGCCAGATACTGAAATGGAAAATGAATCGTGGACAAAAATTGAGGATAAACCTGATAAACTGGCTAAAGAAAAGATTACCTGGATGGATATACCAAATCACAAGGTGCATTTTATGTACATGCATTAAACCAATGACTGTACAACAGTTTGTGTAGAACGGTTTCGTTTTTAGATAATCTTTCATCCTGCAACATCTCTGGAAACTCTCAAGTCTAAATGCGAATACGTAAATAGATTTCATCTGATTTGGATAGCACACAATATGACAAAGCAGATTACGAATCTGGCTCCGTTGGCGTCAACAGGTGCGTCAGTGATTATAGAGTTGCGTAAATATATGATAGAACTACGCAAAGAAGATTTACAAAAATTCAACAAAAAACTAAAAGAGATCACGCAAGAAACCGGACTTCGTTCAATCTCTGATTTTGATTCAAACGAGCATGTTATTGCTCGCTTCAGCAAGACTTAAGACATTAAATGGTATGGCTTGGTTGATAGAAATATGTATATAAAAGCTGTTTGATCGATAAAATAAAAAAATCCACTCTTTAAAGAAATGTTGCTGTGCTATAAATACAGTACAACTTTAAAGTACATATATAAATAATCGATTAAAATTTATTCTGCAATAATTAACAGTAAATAATTAATACGTTTATTTTATGCATTTTATTTTTGTTCTTAATACTTCTACAAACAAATCAAAGAAAGTAGATTAAAAATCTTTCATTAGTCAATAAAATGTCAACAAATGTATACAAAATGTTTAGAGATATCTGTACATGCACGCGCCCTTCTATGTTATATGTAACTCGTTAGCTAATTCTTCAGTTACTTCGGTTACTTCTGATACTTCTGCATTTTTCTCTACTTCTTCGACCTCTTCTTCAGATTCAGTTTCAGTATCGGTTTCTGGGAAATCCGGAAGCGCTAGTAAAACACAAAATAAATGACATTAAAATGAGTACAAAAAAAATAATCGGAAATCGATATCACCAAGAATTCTCACCAAGTCTATCTATTTTCTCTTGCCAGGCATCCTTCAGAAACTTTTCTTGCACCGCCACCACTTCTTCCACATTTGTGCAACAAGCATACTTCTCAAGTAATTCACCGTTTAAACTTAAGAATGTGTGACCCCATCGAAACTTATCGAGATAAAGTTTAGCCTCGTCAGAAAATCCTGTTATAATTAAAGTAGCCGCAATAGCTTCCACGCAACTCAATTTACATGGTTTTCCGAAATTGACCGGATTGGCAGCAACCAGAAACGGCAATATGCGAGGATGCGGCGTTTTCATTTTGCCAAAAGGAGTGTCGTCAATGCGCGCCCAACTACAATCAACAACAGCACAGCCATACTTCTCCACGATATCTCGATCTCTCGGGGTTACGCACTGCAATGAAATATTTTCCTGAAGAAAATTCCCGACTGTGCGCCGTTGCTTTTTTTTTTTTTTGTCATCAGATACCTTGTCGCCGATCGGAGTGAGGCACAATCCTGGAAAACGGGAGCCTAGACGAAGTATCTTGATCATGTTTTGCCTCATTAATTTCCTGCCTGTGCATTTTTTGGGATCGCAGTGTTGCACGTCCCACATAGCCACGCGGAAAGGCAACGACCATTTGTTTGTCGGTTCTGCAAGTACAATCACAGTCCCGATGGAACCGAATTATAAGGTCATGAATTTCATAACATTGCTCCGTTCTTTTCTAACCTGTCTCATCGTTTTCTTTATCCGATTCTTCCGCTTCTCTATCTCTTCTTTGATGATACATCTGCTCCTTGTTAAGAACATGCCGAGGTCGTTTCTGCAATAATTTATTCTTATCTTTTTTCCTCCGTCCTGACATTTTTTCAGATATCGAAGTGTTTTGTGATGTCCTTCCAGCCGTTCACTGCCTGATGAGTGTGCAGATAAATAAGAGAGAGTTGGATTTGTTCAATTCCTTGCGCAACATAATGAACGTAAACACGCTAAACTACAGCTTGAATATTTTCCATAGTTTCTTTCAGATTTTCATGTTGGTTATACTGGCTTCTGTAAATCGATTACGAACGATATGATATCGATATTTCCGTGACTGGGGACAAGAGCGTGGCCAATAAACCGGCCATAGAATAGACACACCGCAAACGCCACGTCTGTATTGCGCGTACCGACCATACTTGGCGCGCCGGTATCGACAAAAGTACCTGTCATTCAATAGTCAATACACCTTAGCTCACAGATACATAGCCTCGTCGAGGACGCCGAAGATGACTCGTGCTCTCGCGGAACGAATAATATTTGTTCTTGCGTTCTGCGTGTACACGCACATACGCATCAGCTTCGCCGCCGACCTTGTGGACTCGGATCTGCTCGTCAGAAATGTCGAGCGGCACATTGACCTGCATTCCCAGCTGACCAAGATCAACACCCGCGTGGTGCTGGACAACAACAAGGACCGCGCCATCCGGAGCTTCCTCTTCTGCCTGGACGGCGCCCAGAAGCAGTCCCTCAGCTACATTGCGGCTCACGTGGAACCCGGTAAGCTCGAGCTCAAGGTGACCGAGACGAAGATAAAGGAGCACGGCGACAAGGCCTTCTACATCGTTGATCTCGGCAACAACCTGGCGCCCCGTCGCACTCTCACCATCGACATAGAGACGATACACACGCACGAATTGGTGCCGCATCCCAAGGAGATCGCTCAGCAAGAGAAGCAGTTGGTTAAGTATATAGGAAACTTATATGCTTTCTTACCTTACATCGTTATGAAACAGACCACGTACGTGGCGTTACCGTCGCGCAACATCGAGAACTATACCAAAATTAAACCAGTCTCCCAGACTGGTTCTTCCATAACTTACGGACCGTTTGAGAAACAGTTGCCTTTCGCTTACGAGGAACTGATGGTACACTTCGAGAACAATAACAAGTTTCTTACAGTCACGAAGCTTCAGAGAACCATTGAGATTTCTCACTGGGGTAACATAGCCGTCGAAGAGAACATTGATCTCCTGCATACCGGCGCCTTGCTCAAGGGACCCTTTTCTCGTTACGAATACGCCCGAGAGTCCAAGTCCGGACAGGCCAGCATTCAGAGTTTCGACACCATCTTACCAGCTGCCGCTTCCGACATTTATTACAGAGATGAGATCGGCAACATCTCCACGTCGCACACTCGCATCAAGAAGGATTCGGTTGAGGTGAATCTTAGACCGAGATTCCCGTTGTTCGGCGGCTGGAAGACACGTTACACCATCGGATACAACGTACCCAGTTACGAGTATCTATTCCACTCCGGGGATCAGTATACTCTCGAGATGAGGTTGCTGGATCACGTCTTCGACGACATGGTTGTGGACGAAATGGTCCTCAAGATCATTCTGCCGGAGGGTTCGCGGAACTTGCAGCTGGAACTGCCGTATCCCGCTACTCGTTTGCCGGATTCTCTACACTACACGTATCTGGACGTCACCGGGCGTCCGGTTGTGTCAGTCACGAAGAAGAACCTCGTGGAGAATCACATTCAGAACTTCAGAATCAAGTACACATTCCCGCGTTTGCTGATGTTGCAAGAGCCGCTGCTGGTCGCGGTGGCGTTGTACCTGCTGTTCCTATTAGTCATAACGTACGTAAGACTGGACTTTTCCATTGACAAGGACGAGGCGTCGGAGAGCAAGCTGAGGATCGCCGGGCAGTGCGAGAAGATACTCGCCGCTCAGGATCGCCGGGTCACCTCGTACAACGAGCTGGACGATCAGCTGGCGTATCTCAAGACAAACAAGGACGCGAATGCGTTTCTGTCCGCGGTGAAGAGCATCAATCAAGAATACAAGGCCGCCACGAACGCGCTCAACGAGATCGCGCAGAAGCTGAAGGGCGAATCTGGCGACGTTTACGACCGCGTGCAGGAGCTGCAGAAGTGCGATCGCTCCCTGAAAGAGCTTTACAACCAGCAGCAGGCGCTTTACGTGGACAAACTGGTCCCGGGCAAGATCGGCCGTCAGCAGTTCGTCGAAGCGGAGTCGGCGATCGCCAAGAAGAAGGAAGAATGCATCGAGAAGATCAACACGATCGTGAAGTCGCTCCAGTAGTAGTAGACGCATTCCGTGCGAACGGACTTGAAAAACAAAAAAATTTAACAAAATTACTTGAGAGAACAACGATGGTGCATTTGCAATACAATAATACAGTCGGTTCTCTGTCGGTGTCTCTGTTGATATTCCATCTCTCCTCAGTCATGTGAACAAAAAAGGATTCCATATGTTTGTAAACACACATCGAGTCATAAGAACACATATACATTGTAAATTAAGATTTTTAATAATAAAATGTATAGAAAAAAGGAACGCATGTTTTTGTTGTAATTTGTCTGAATTGTTTCTATAAATAAAGAGTTTATAAGATTGTGTAAGACGTATCACTATCTGCCTTTTCGATACATATATATATATATTTTTTTTCTTTCTCTTTTAATATATCTAAAAACATTTCTAAAGACAATAAACTTATAAATAAAAAATTAAAACACCGAGAAAAGATTTTTTCTAACTATATCATTGCGATTATAGTTTTATGCGAGAAAGATAATTATATCAATTATATTATATATATATATATATATATATATCTAGATGTTTTCTATTCTTTGATCAAACTGAAAGAGCCATGATTTGTGCGTTCAATACAATCGTAATTGCAATCAGATCGATGCTATGCGGCAGTAAGGATCGCGCCGACACGGTCATTACTGCGCATGAAGGCGCAACATCAGTTCTCCAACGAGCATCTGTCTCGTCCATGTGTCAATTCGCCTAGCCGGTTGAACACAACGGACACCTGCTAACCTCTATTTTTTTCTTCGGGCGATACCTGTTCAAAAGATAGCCGCACAGGAGCGTGCGAATGCTAAGAGCTACAATGTCCAATTTGCGGAAATTCATAGGTAAATACACACACATGTACGTACGATCGCGTATGTCTAGCGACATACCTACTCCGTGATTTCGTCTGATACGCTTCCTCGCGTGTAGGTTATATGACGGATAAAACTGAGAAAAAATCGTTTCTAACTGATAAATTTACGAGTTGTTTAAATTTTTCCAATACATTTAGATTTTGTTAGTAAAATTTTCACAAAATCTTTGACTATATTGAAAGAATCTCCAAGCTTAAGAAATGTTGAACAGCTGCATCTCGAGAGATTGCATATCTTATCGTACAAATACGTAAGAAATATCTTGTACAAAATTTATGTAACATGTTGGTTTTTAACAGTCAGTATTATTTATTGTTGCTCCACGATTTCAGATATTGGCGCCAATTTAACAGATGCTATGTATCAGGGAATTTATCACGGGCATCAGAAACACGAGCCAGATCTGGACAAGGTTTTAGAACGAAGTTGGAACAACAATCTCTCAAAAATTATCATTACAGCTGGTAATTTAGAAGAGAGCAAGAAGGCTCTTGAAATAGCAAAAACTGATGGCAAGTATTGTATTTCATGCATTTTGCAAATTTTCTGATACTACCGTCATTTATCCTGCTTTTATGTTTTAAGAATTTCTTTGAATTTTTCTCTCTAACACAAGCATATTGTTATGTTTGTCAACAAATTGCAGACAGGCTATACTCGACAGTTGGTTGTCATCCGACTCGTTGCAACGAGTTCGAAGACAGTGGCGATCCCGAGGAATACCTCAAGTCTCTGACCGATCTGGCGTTAAGCAACAAGGACAAGGTTGTCGCCATCGGCGAGATAGGTCTGGATTATGACAGGCTAGAGTTCTGTCCCAAGGAAACGCAAAAAAAATACTTCGAGATGCAACTGTCGCTGTGTTCCACGCTAAAACTGCCGCTTTTTCTTCACTGTCGCAACGCCTGCGACGACTTGGTGCAGATTCTGAGGAAGCACAAAAACGAGCTGACGCCGGGCGTCGTGCACTCTTTCGACGGCAATCCAGAGGACGCGAATTCTATTTTACAGTTAGGCTTATACATCGGTATTAACGGATGGTAGGATAGTAGCAACTTCCGCTCGAGAAACTACTGAGAGCCGAGATATAAATCTCGTTTTTTCTTTTCAGCTCTCTGAAAACGGAGGAGAACCTCTTTGCGGTCACTACTATTCCCTCGGACAGGCTCATGATAGAAACCGACTGTCCGTGGTGCGACATCAGGCCGACGCACGCATCCGCGAAGGACGTGATCACGCACTTCCCATCGGTGAAGAAAGAAAAGTGGCAAGCGGACCGCATGGTCAAAGGGCGAAACGAGCCCTGCACAATAGTGTGAGTACAAGTGGAAATACAATATATCGCGCAGTTTTTTAATCCATATAAATCAACATTTGATTTGCGATTGCAGTCAAATATTGGAAATCTTGGCGCGGATCAGAGACGAGGAAGAGGAGTATCTGTGCAATCAGATCTACAAGAACACAATGAAGCTCTTCTTCCCGCACGAATTATAGAAAAAAAAAAAAAAAAAAAAAAAAAAAAAAAAAAAAAAAAAAAAAACAGATAAACGGACTTTGAGTGTGACATTTCCGAGAAAGCGCACTCAGGAAGCAATCAGGGATAAAAGCTGTGAAACAAAACGAGACTTGGGAAAACCGAGGAAAGAAACACGCTGCCGAAATCCTAGTGAGGGAAGGAAATCAAGACACTGATTTTTACACATTTAGCTTTATGGAGGTGGCTGCTGTCCACACAGATTTCTCTTCCCACGTAAAACTTTAATATATTCTTGTTAAAATATTATTATTATTATTATTATATTGTATATCGTCATAATATCATGTTCATCTATCGCATTTTCGTCTCGCTATTATTATTATTATTATTATTAT